>CM040404.1:126702910-126745410 GCA_022702515.1 Ilyophis sp. 1 JC-2022
AATCACCGGTAAACGGACAGGACGCACAATGCCAATGTTTTGTTGGATATTTCATGGATATTTCAGAAATTTGTGATAACACCCGTGAGATGGCTAGGTTATATATATAATTCAATGTTTGACCTTAAAATGACCTTGCAGTGTCTCTCTCTCTCTTACTAAGATGTGTCTCAGGGGTGGGCAAGGAGGACCAGATTTCATGCCAACCTCTGCTCTGAAGTGTTTTAATCAGCCCTGTCATTTACATTATCTGACATTTTAGCCCTTAAGTGCTTCCATGATAAGTCCTGATAAGCTCATAAGTGACAGCTGGAGATCGATCTCATATCGATATATGAAACATCTCACAGCGGTCTAATCTACGAGTGACCGGGGTTAGCGAAATGTAGCCTACAGCTAATTAACTAAATGAGCCAGGGTAATTGGTGGAAACTAAAACTTCATACACTCCCGCCCAGAACCGGGAGAGAATTGTCCACTCTTGATGTACATTATTCCATTATACATGCATCCATCCACCCATTATCTAACCCACCATTATCTGAGTTCGCCAGTCCATCACAGGGCACACACACCATTCAATCACACACTCATCTATGGGCAATTTTCGAGTCTCCAATTAGCCTAACCTGCATGTCTTTGGACTGTGGGAGGAAACCGGAGTACCCGGGGGAAACCCACGCGGACAGGGTCCATTATAGGCAGTCTATTCACTTTCTTTCCCGTTTAGCTTTATCTCCGCTCTCCTGGCTCTGCTAAGACTGCAGTGCTATGAGTAAACCTGGCCTGAAGGAGAGATGATTGAAGATATGAGGGAGTCACTTCGCCTAATTTCTCCCTATTAGAAATAGCTGGTATACGGCATGGGAGATTGGTGTGGCGCTAATGGAACTGATTACGGTCTTGATTACGGTCCTGATCCAGGGGCTTTTGTCATTAACGGGCGCGCCAGTTTTAGTAAGGATCACCCGTCCTCGTCAGCCGCTGGGCTCTGGGCTTAATTACGTCTAATGTGTCAGCGCTGCCCTTTGTGCACATCCTGACGAATCCTTTCAACAACGACAAAGAAACCGGCGTGCATTCAGCAGTTTTTCATACAGACATCGATTTTTTAGCGTAAAAGCCTAGTTTTAATTATAATTAAAATGATTTAAATGTAAATTCCACAAAAGCAAGCCTGTCTTTTTAGCTGTAAGTAAAAAGTGAAAAATGAAATCTGCTGTTGATGGGAAACCCTTATTCAAACTGCTTAATTATGCAAAAATTATAGAATTAAAGATGCATTCTCTCTCTTATCAGTACGTTACCCAGGCTCTGGAACGCCCTACCCCAGGACCTGAGAGCCTCAGCCTCTGAGAACTCTTTTAAAAAACTCCTGAAGACTCACCTGTTCAGGCAGGCGTTTGGTGATCTGGGCTCCTATTGACCCCCCCGTGTTGTTATGATTTATTCTGTGTGGTTTCTGGGGTTGTTATTTAATATATATGTTGTATTTTAACCTCACTGTACAGCACTCTGTGCACCCGTGCTGTGAAGAGCGCTTTATAAATAAAGTTTTACTTACTTACTTACTTACTTACCAGTTGCCATTGATGAAGTATCTGACTGTGTGGTGGAAATTAATATATGTGTCTTGTGCACAGTACCGGCCCGAGAATGGACGGCTTTTGTAATTACCATTGAAATCACACTCCACGTAGTACGACATAATATATTGTTCTTTCTATGATATATTTATTTATTTATTGTTTATTTGATTCAGATAGATGAATGTTGACATGGAGACATTGTGCAAAAGAATAATCCATTGCATTGTACCGTAGTGTTTGTAGCTTATACTGATTTGCATGAAGACTCTTCCTGCTTTTGTTATTGTAGTGTTCTGTATTGGTTCTATATTGTGTGACTTATTTTTATCCTGCAACCTTTTGGTCAGGGCTCCCCTAAAAATGTGATGCCTGAAGTACACGTGTGTCCGATGTTCTGGTGCAAGCGAAGGCTTCAAATCCAAATTGCTGACCCAGTGAGAAAAAGGTGGAAATCTAGGTTGAGAGACGTTTTGACATAAACGGACTAGGTTAACCCCAATATAGCTCAGGTTTCACCCGGATATAACATGTCTACGACCTAGGGCCTGATTTACTCAGACCTTTAGCAGGTGCAAAAACTTTCAGCACACGCAAAATGAATAACACAACCAATGATTGGTGCAAAACAAATACCATGACCAATCATTTGTCATGTTATTGGTTTTGTGTGTGCTAAATGGTTTTGCACACGCTAAAGGTCTTAGTAAATCGGGCCCCTGGTCGGCTAGAAAACCTTCACTTTTCAACCAAATTAAGTTGGATTTTCACCTGAAAGTCTCGAGGGCGTTTCACCGACTTTTCACCGGGGAGGGAAAACCAGCTCTGCGCGGCACTCTCGCCCGACCGCTGCGGCACACCGAGGTGGAGAGAGATAGAGGCCGGCCGTCTTTTCCGTTTACTCGCCCCATCAATCTTTTCCCAGACGCACAGCTCGGCACTTTCTCTTAAAGATGTCTTTCACGGACCGTATTAGCGCAACGGCTCCTGTGTGCCTGTCACTCCGAGAGAACCGGGGCGCTGAAAAGTTTCGATGCGCCATAAACCTTTCGGCTCGTGCCCCCAGCAGCGAGCGAGAACCCCGTTTGTCAGTCCTGCTTGTGCCAAGACTCATCAGTGACAAATCAGTTCCGCTTCCTCTCATGGCTGACGAGAATAATTATTTCTGTTTATGCAGTGATTAGGGAGAAGCTTTTCATTTTATCCAAAGTCTTTCCGTTATTAAACATTTTGGGCCTGATTTTATCAAAACCTTTTGGCACACACAAAAGCAATAACATGACCATTTGTTTTGCACCAATCATTGGTTGTGTTATTAAATTTGCACATGCTGAAAGGTTTTTCAAGCATGTGATAAAGGTCTTAATAAATCAGGCCCATAATTCCAAAAATGTCCAATGTCTAATTTAAATTTGTTTTTATTGTCGCTAGGAGACATTTATTTCTTAGGAGACTGTTTGCTTTTCACTTTACAGAAACAGACTTGAATTCACAATGAATAAAGAGGCAGGATATATGCACTTTGAGTAAACAATATGTGTAAAGAAAATGTAATTAATCGAGTATCCCCCTGTTAAATTAGGTATTTGGGTGCTACTGGCTAATTAGATTTGGTCTAATGTTCCAGTTCCCTGGCCTGTAATGGAGAAATTAGTCTTCATGTGTTAACAGGAGCTACATGAGAGAGGAGCCAAGTACAGCTGTTTCATTTCATGTCTCTTTATTTACCACAAGGAATATTTTGAAAAGGAAAAAAAAAAAGGAAGAAAATATGCTGCTAACGGTTAAAGAGTTGAAATGTATGTCCTCAGGATCTCGGCTAAGCTGAAAATTCCCGATAGCATTTGTACCAGGCAGGTTATTTCGGCTGCGGTTGGTGTGTTTTAATGAGGAACGCTGAGCCCTGCTAATCCTCTTCACATGCAGAAACCAGGGCTCACTTTGGCCCCGTGAGGCACTCACATGACCCAGACCTCTTTCTCTCTTGTCTTCTCTCCCACACTCTCTCTTTGCCTCTCACCTTTTCTCTCCCTCCCTAACCCTCTATACCTCTTCTTCTCTCTACCTCTCTCTCCCTTTATCCTTTTTTCTCATTTCCTCTATCTCTATCTCCTTCTCTTTCCCTCACTCCTTCCCTCTCCCTCTCTATCCCTCTCCCTTTCTCTCCTTCCCTCTCTATCCATATTTCTTTCTCCAACTATGTTCTCCCTTCTCTTCACTGTTTCCCCTCTCCCTTTCTATTCCTCTCTTTCCTTCCCTCTATCCCTCTATCTCGCTCCATCTTTCTACCTCTCTATCTGTATCTCCCTTTCTATCCTCTGTCTTGGGAGTATCTCTGCTCTCTCCTGTTCTGTCCCTCTCTCTCCTCCTCCTCTCCTCTCTCCTGTTCTGTCCCTCTCGCTCCTCCTCTCCTCTCTCTCCTGTTCTGTCCCTCTCGCTCCTCCTCTCCTCTCTCTCCTGTTCTGTCCCTCTCTCTCTCTCCTCCTCTCCTCTCTCCTGTTCTGTCCCTCTCTCTCTCTCTCCTCCTCTCCTCTCTCCTGTTCTGTCCCTCTCTCTCCTCCTCTCCTCTCTTCTGTTCTGTCCCTCTCGCTCCTCCTCTCCTCTCTCTCCTGTTCTGTCTCTCTCTCTCCTCCTCTCCTCTCTCCTGTTCTGTCCCTCTCTCTCTCCTCCTCTCCTCTCTCCTGTTCTGTCCCTCTCTCTCCTCCTCTCCTCGCTCTCCTGTTCTGTCCCTCTCTCTCCTCCTCTCCTCTCTCTCCTGTTCTGCCCCTCTCCTCTCTCCTGTTCTGTCTCTCTCTCTCTCTCCCCCAGTGAAGGAGAATAAATGGATAGATTTGGGTCTATCTGAGCAGAGGGCATATGTGATGAGGCTGCTGGACACGCTGGAGGTGACCAACCGGGACAAGAGGCTGAAGGTGGCCCGTGCTGTCCTGTACCTGGCACAAGGTAGCTAATGAACACGCTTTATACCTGGCACAAGGTAGCTAATGAACACGCTTTATACCTGGCACAAGGTAGCTAATGAACACGCTTTATACCTGGCACAAGGTAGCTAATGAACACGCTTTATACCTGGCACAAGGTAGCTAATGAACACGCTTTATACCTGGCACAAGGTAGCTAATGAACACGCTTTATACCTGGCACAAGGTAGCTAATGAACACGCTTTATACCTGGCACAAGGTAGCTAATGAACACGCTTTATACCCGGCACAAGGTAGCTAATGAACACGCTTTATACCTGGCACAAGGTAGCTAATGAACACACTTTATACCTGGCACAAGGTAGCTAATGAACACGCTTTATACCTGGCACAAGGTAGCTAATGAACACGCTTTATACCTGGCACAAGGTAGCTAATGAACACGCTTTATACCCGGCACAAGGTAGCTAATGAACACGCTTTATACCTGGCACAAGGTAGCTAATGAACACGCTTTATACCTGGCACAAGGTAGCTAATGAACACGCTTTATACCCGGCACAAGGTAGCTAATGAACACGCTTTATACCTGGCACAAGGTAGCTAATGAACACGCTTTATACCTGGCACAAGGTAGCTAATGAACACGCTTTATACCTGGCACAAGGTAGCTAATGAACACGCTTTATACCTGGCACAAGGTAGCTAATGAACACGCTTTATACCTGGCACAAGGTAGCTAATGAACACGCTTTATACCTGGCACAAGGTAGCTAATGAACACGCTTTATACCTGGCACAAGGTAGCTAATGAACACGCTTTATACCCGGCACAAGGTAGCTAATGAACACGCTTTATACCCGGCACAAGGTAGCTAATGAACACGCTTTATACCCGGCACAAGGTAGCTAATGAACACGCTTTATACCTGGCACAAGGTAGCTAATGAACACGCTTTATACCTGGCACAAGGTAGCTAATGAACACGCTTTATACCTGGCACAAGGTAGCTAATGAACACGCTTTATACCTGGCACAAGGTAGCTAATGAACACGCTTTATACCCGGCACAAGGTAGCTAATGAACACGCTTTATACCTGGCACAAGGTAGCTAATGAACACGCTTTATACCTGGCACAAGGTAGCTAATGAACACGCTTTATACCCGGCACAAGGTAGCTAATGAACACGCTTTATACCTGGCACAAGGTAGCTAATGAACACGCTTTATACCTGGCACAAGGTAGCTAATGAACACGCTTTATACCTGGCACAAGGTAGCTAATGAACACGCTTTATACCTGGCACAAGGTAGCTAATGAACACTCTCTGTACCTGGTGTAAGGTAGCTAATGAACACTCTCTGTACCTGGTGTAAGGTAGCTAATGAACACTCTCTGTACCTGGTGCAAGGTCGCTAATGAAGACTCTCTGTACCTGGTGTAAGGTAGCTAATGAACACTCTCTGTACCTGGTGCAAGGTTGCTAATGAACACAACCTTGCACCAGGTACAGAGAACACGCTTGAATACCTGGCACAAGGTAGCTAATGAACACGCTTTATACCCGGCACAAGGTAGCTAATGAACACGCTTTATACCTGGCACAAGGTAGCTAATGAACACTCTCTGTACCTGGTGTAAGGTAGCTAATGAACACTCTCTGTACCTGGTGCAAGGTCGCTAATGAAGACTCTCTGTACCTGGTGTAAGGTAGCTAATGAACACTCTCTGTACCTGGTGCAAGGTCGCTAATGAAGACTCTCTGTACCTGGTGCAAGGTTGCTAATGAACACAACCTTGCACCAGGTACAGAGAACACGCTTGAATACCTGGCACAAGGTAGCTAATGAACACGCTTTATACCCGGCACAAGGTAGCTAATGAACACGCTTTATACCTGGCACAAGGTAGCTAATGAACACGCTTTATACCTGGCACAAGGTTGCTAATGAACACGCTTTATACCCGGCACAAGGTAGCTAATGAACACGCTTTATACCTGGCACAAGGTAGCTAATGAACACGCTTTATACCTGGCACAAGGTAGCTAATGAACACGCTTTATACCTGGCACAAGGTAGCTAATGAACACGCTTTATACCTGGCACAAGGTAGCTAATGAACACTCTCTGAACCTGGTGTATGGTAGCTAATGAACACTCTCTGTACCTGGTGTAAGGTCGCTAATGAAGACTCTCTGTACCTGGTGCAAGGTTGCTAATGAACACAACCTTGCACCAGGTACAGAGAACACGCTTGAATACCTGGCACAAGGTAGCTAATGAACACGCTTTATACCCGGCACAAGGTAGCTAATGAACACGCTTTATACCTGGCACAAGGTAGCTAATGAACACGCTTTATACCTGGCACAAGGTAGCTAATGAACACGCTTTATACCCGGCACAAGGTAGCTAATGAACACGCTTTATACCTGGCACAAGGTAGCTAATGAACACGCTTTATACCTGGCACAAGGTAGCTAATGAACACGCTTTATACCTGGCACAAGGTAGCTAATGAACACGCTTTATACCTGGCACAAGGTAGCTAATGAACACTCTCTGTACCTGGTGCAAGGTCGCTAATGAAGACTCTCTGTACCTGGTGCAAGGTAGCTAATGAACACGCTTTATACCTGGCACAAGGTAGCTAATGAACACGCTTTATACCTGGCACAAGGTAGCTAATGAACATGCTCTGTACCTGGTGTAAGGTAGCTAATGAACACTCTCTGTACCTGGCACAAGGTAGCTAATGAACACTCACTGTACCTGGTGCAAGGTCGCTAATGAAGACGCTTTATACCCGGCACAAGGTAGCTAATGAACACGCTTTATACCTGGCACAAGGTAGCTAATGAACACGCTTTATACCTGGCACAAGGTAGCTAATGAACACGCTTTATACCTGGCACAAGGTAGCTAATGAACACGCTTTATACCTGGCACAAGGTAGCTAATGAACACTCTCTGTACCTGGTGCAAGGTCGCTAATGAAGACTCTCTGTACCTGGTGCAAGGTAGCTAATGAACACGCTTTATACCTGGCACAAGGTAGCTAATGAACACGCTTTATACCTGGCACAAGGTAGCTAATGAACATGCTCTGTACCTGGTGTAAGGTAGCTAATGAACACTCTCTGTACCTGGCACAAGGTAGCTAATGAACACTCACTGTACCTGGTGCAAGGTCGCTAATGAAGACTCTCTGTACCTGGTGAAAGGTTGCTAATGAACACGCTCTATACCTGGCACACGGTAGCTAATGAACACGCTCTATACCTGGCACACGGTAGCTAATGAACACGCGCTATACCTGGCACACGGTAGCTAATGAACACGCACTGTACCTGGCACATGGTAGCTAATGAACACGCACTGTACCTGGTGTAAGGTAGCTAATGAACACTCTCTGTATCTGGTGCGAGGTAACTAATAAACACACCCTGTACCTGGCACAAGGTTGCTAATGAATACACACTGTACCTGGTGCAAGGTAGCTAATGAACATGCCCTGTACCTGACACAAGGTAGCTAATGAACACGCTCTGTATCTGGTGCAAGGTAGCTAATGAACATGCACTGTACCTGGCACAAGGCAGCTAATGAACACGCCCTGTATCTGGTGCGAGGTAACTAATAAACACACCCTGTACCTGACACAAGGTAGCTAATTAGCACACACTGTACCTGGTGCAAGGTAGCTAATGAACACTCTCTGTACCTGGTGCAAGGTTGCTAATGAATACTCTCTGTACCTGGTGCAAGGTTGCTAATGAACACTCTCTGTACCTGGTGCAAGGTTGCTAATGAACACTCTCTGTACCTGGTGCAAGGTTGCTAATGAACACTCTCTGTACCTGGTGCAAGGTTGCTAATGAACACTCCCTGTACGTGGTGCAAGGTAGCGAAAGAGCATGTGCAGCTCTGAACATATCCCTGACACTGCACCACAGTATTCACCCAAACCCTTTAACTGATCCTCCATGTTTTATAAAGTCTGCATATCTGCAAGTCCTTGGCCTTAGCCAGCGTAATTGGTTTGAACGTAAACGGGCAAACACACTGACCCTCCCGGAGTTGTGCACCCCAAGGTTAAGTGCTGAGTAAGAGCTAAAGCCCGTGCGCACCGTGGCCCTCTAGGGGCCAGGATGTACCCCACTACTAAGACCCGTTTGTGTTTCCCAGGGGTGTTTGATGAGTGTGAAACTGAGGTGGACGTCCTGGACTGGTCCCGGCACAACGTCTTTTTGCTGTACGACATGGGCACCTTCACCGCCCTCCTGGAGCTGCTGAGCATGGAGATCGAGTGAGTCCCCCAAAAAACCGCACGCCGCTACCATGGAGACCTGTCTCCGTCTCCAGCCCTCTCACCGGCACGCCCACAAACAACTTATTTCTTGGTTTCTTTTTATTACTTCACTTTGAATGCAGTAACAAGTAATGACAGTCATAACAATAACTATTGTCAGTAATAACAGTATCATGTACCTGATGGTGGAGACGATTTGGGTGGAGACGGCGGAACGACCGGCCGGAATGGAGGACTGCCAGGGAGACTTTATATAAGAACCACACATGAATTACATACATCAGCTAGAGTGGAAAAAATTACTTAATAAGACATATTAAATACTAAAGGCTTTTTAATATAATATAATGAGTCAAATGGTTATATACTGCTTGCCGGTGAAGATTGTAAAAGGTAAACCCCATTTCCCCAAGTCATCCGAGGAAGTCATGATTACAGTCGTAGCTGCAGCAGTAGTATATTCTTTGTGTCATTATTATCTATCTTCGGCAAGCTCCCTGTGTCTTACTGTATTATTGATTAGTGTGAAGGGCCCTGTCTCAAGCTGTTTATGCACTTAATATCTGATTACGTGTGTGTATGTAGCGGCTGTCTCAACAGCTTTGCGCTCAATATCTGCTATGTAGTGTTACAGTCTGACCTGTTCTGGTGCGTGTTGCATATTAGTGTCTCCGTGCTCATTGAGATGACAAAGGCAGGAAAACTCCCAAAAACTCAGCGGAAAGAACGGAAAGGGCATTTTACTGAACATCCAGAGGAAAACTGGAAAACAGCCTAATTCAGCTGGTTTTTTTTATCATTAGTGCCTGTTGCTGACATGGCCGCCCGTCCTCTCTCTGTGTGCAGTTCGTTTCCTCTTGTGGGCAAGTCCGCCGGTGCTGCCGCGAAACTGAAGGCTCATTAATTAACAACCCCGTACTTGCAGGAAGTTTGAGTGTAAGATTTTAATGCGTTGGTGTTTAAGCGGAGAACGTGTCCAGGCCTGTTACCCCACCCCCCACGCCCCTCCCCCCATGCTGTGAGGATGGGGCTCATTTCTGTGACACGCGGTTCGTTCCCCGACCCCCCCCACACACACACACACACACACACACACACACACACACACTCCCACCTTGACACTCTGCTGGGAAGAGGAACAGCTGTGTGTGAAAGCTGGACACCAGTTCACCCTGTGAGAGGAACTCTCACACCATGAAACTGCAGTGCTAAATATATACCCTAACCCCCCCCACGAATAACACAGACACACACACACACACACACACACGTGTGTTTGCACATATGCACGCACACATATGAACACACACACGTGCTCACACACACATACAAACACATATACGCATGCACACACACATGCGTGCACACATACACACACATATGGACAAACATGCGTGCATGCTCACACATGTGCATACACATGCGCACATGTGCACACACATGCTTGTACATACGCACACACACACACACACACACACACACACACAAGCACCATCTGACTGAAGACCGAGCCGAGTTTCCCCCTCATCATTGTAAAGCGCTTTGAGTCACCAGTTGGTGAGAAATGCGCTATATAAATGCAAGGTTCACGCTAGCTTATTATTAAGACATAATGCCTAAATGCACTTGGCTCACTTTCACGCTCTCTGCACTCATAAAAATGCACTGAGTGTCTTTTTTTAGGTGTGGACACCGACCCTATAAATATGAATGTTATCTTTTTTTCAAGGCACTCCCTCGAGCTTCTAGTGAAGCAGTTGTGGAATGTTCTGGAGAGCCTGCCCCCCCCCCCTTCTGTGTGTAATGAGGACAGCGTTGCTGGGCGATAATTTCATCGTTGACCAGAGTGGAACCCTTGTGACGTTTTTTTTGTACACTCCTCTGAAAGGGGGCGGAGCTTTTCGATTACCCCACCGGCTGCAGATGTGTGCAATGTTCAGAGACCTCAAATTCCTAGTGCGCCACTTTCCGCCATACCCACCCCCACCCCCCACCCCCCCCGCAGCACCTCTGCTCCTTTCCCCTGGGACACGCCCGTGAAGCACTGCTCTCTGTGTGGGTTTTGGAGGTGCGTGGAGGTGGGTGGGGGACAGAGCATGTGCTCCTTACTTCACATGCTCTTGGGGGGCAGCACTGCGCTGTCTTTGTCGATTCCTCCATTGCGGCTCCAATGCGGGCCTCCGTTCCCCTGTCCCCCCCATCGATATCACAGCTCATGCTGCCTTTTTCTTGCTCTCTCGTCCACCTGGCCACTTCTCTTCATTCGAAAGGAGTTACGTTAAACATGGCTGCCTCTGTCTTCGGGGGGACAGAAAACCGAATTAAGGTGCTCTTTCGGTTCATTAAAGTTTTTTTTTCTGTGTGTGTGTGTGTGTGTGTGTGGCGTCTTTGCAGTAATAACCAGGCCTGCAGTAGCGCGGTAAGGAAACCCGCCATATCTCTGGCCGACAGCACTGAGCTCAGGTAAGAACTTACCGGAACCCTTGTTAAGCCGGCTCAGGCGGTGGGGTTGGGGGGTGCGATCACACCATTCCGAGCACTGAATTTTGCGTGTCGGGAGCTGTTGTCACATATCCGAGGAAAAACCACAACACCTGTATTATTTCTAAGGTGGAAAAGGTTTAGCTTTCAACAAATGTGAAACTAAAGCACATTTTTCACACCTAGTTCTGTCCACACTTAAGTGATATGGCGGTAAGCTGGAATTACATGGCGATAAATTGGAATCCTAATGGCACAACAAACGTACCCTGTGGTACCAACCAATCACCTCTCTCAGCCCTGTTGCAAGCTCCCAGCATGCATTTCACACAACTCTGACAACTGAGCAGGAGGGGTGGGGGTTAATCGAGTGATTCACTCCTCCCCCTGTCACGGGTCAGGAGAGAATTACCTGGAAAAAAACAATGTTCTCACATGTTTTTTTGACGTTCCTGCGTGGTAACCAGAGTATTTTGTTCCAATCATCTGGATTTGCTCATTAGCACAATTTTTCAGCCAGGAGGTAGAACTAATTAGTGAAATCAGCTGGCTGAGTTCAGGGGTGGAAGAAAGACATGGCAGGTCTTTTACTTTCTGACTCCTGGATTTTACACCTCTGGTGGTAACATGTTTCTTGCCCAGATGTCAAGTTGAATCTGATGTTTTTTTGTGCAGCTAAACAGTGAGATACCTCACTCCATAAACCCTGTAAAAAAATTAATCTTTAATTACCAAGCGCAAACAGAGCCTGCATTCGAATGAAGCCGCTCACGCAGGCTGTGGTCAGTTGCCTTCGCTAATCGCTCATGAATGATTGCCAGGCCTGTACGGCATGTCAGGAGCCGTTAGGGTCACGGGGTCACTGACCGACTGATGGACATCAACATAAGGGACGTGCGGTGCAGTCAGGCTTTAGTCTACAGTCTGTCATGGGGCAGTCGCACACACGTGTGCTTTGCTATGTGCTTCTCCAGGGTCCTCCTCAGTATCATGTACCTGATGGTGGAGACGATCCGGGTGGAGACGGAGGATGACCGGCCGGAATGGAGGACTGCCAGGGAGACTTTCAAGACCGATCTGGGTGAGAGGGCAGAGAGGCCAGAGTGGGCGGGCGGGGGCTGGGGGCGGGGGGGGAGGGGGGGGCAGGGGGTCAGAGCAGCGAGTGATGTGCTGCTCTCCGTGAATGTGACATTGTCAGGAAAGAGGTATAGAAAATCGGATAATATATTTTATATAAAAATCAGCAAACTACGACAGACTGAACTTTTGCTATCAACTTCTGATTGAAACCTAAAAATGGGCTAAAAGTTTTAAAAATTCTGAATTTTCACTGCTGAGCATTAAAGTGTATTATGTATATACTTGATTAGTATTTAGGTGTCCTGCAGGATGGTAGATATAAAGTGTTCCTCTCCTGCTCTGCGACAGGCTCCCCTCTGTACAATGGAGAGCCCTTTGCCCTGATGCTCTTCACCATGGTGAACAAGTTCTGCAGCATGAATGCACCACACTTCCCCATGAAAAAAGTGCTTCTGCTTCTCTGGAAAACCATCCTGGTGCGTCTCATTGCCTGTTCCCACTGCCATCTTGTTCCCTCTGCCAGCCTGTTTCCTGTGACAGCCTGTTCCCTCAGTCAGCCTGTTCCCACTGCCATCCTGTTCTCTCTGTCAGCCTGTTTCCTGTGACAGCCTGTTCCCTCTGTCAGCCTGTTCCCACTTTCAGTCTGTTCTCTCTGCCATCTTGTTCCCTCTGTCAGCCTGTTCTCTCTGTCAGCCTGTTCCATGTGACAGCCTGTTCCCTCTGTCAGCCTGTTCCCTCTGTCAGCCTGTTCCATGTGACAGCCTGTTCCCTCTGTCAGCCTGTTCCCTCTGTCAGTATGTTCCTTCTGTTTTCCTGTTCCCTCTACTTATGCCTTGTCTTCTTTCTTTACATGTCTGAGGGTGGTGCTCACTAACAGGGATATTAGCTGCTGGATATGAGGAAGAGAAGAGTGTTAGGAAAAGATTTGTGCCAGCCAGTGTGGATGAGCAGTCCGCTGCTGTGTTTGTGATCTATCCAGTCTTTTATGACAAGTATTTTTTCTCAGGGCAATTTGGTTCTCACCTGTCTGTGTGTGTGTTTGTGTGTGTGTGTGTGTGTGTGTGTGTGTGTGTGTGTGTGTGTGTATGTGGGTGTCTGTGTCTGTTTCTGTGTCTGTGTGTACGTGTGTGTGCCTGTCTGTGTGTGTGTTTCCAGTTGACTTTGGGGGGCTTTGAGGACCTGCAGGAGATGAAGGTTGGAGGGCGGGAGCGGCTCAGCCTCCCCCCCCTGCCGGAGGACAGTATTAAGGTGGTACGCAGCATGAGGGCCGCCTCGCCCCCCGCCTCGGCGATGGAGCTTATCGAGCAGCAACAGCAGCAGAAGAGAGGCCGCCGGAGTCGCAGGGTAACAGCCCCCCAGCCCCCCCCTCAAATCTCAGGGGCTCCCCTCACATACTGCTCTCCTTACACCTCTCAGGGAAGCGGTCTCAGGCTCCATTCTGGAGATCCGCGGCGACTGCAGGTTTCTGATCAAACGAGCATTCACAATCCGCACACGCACGCTCCCCTACCCGGGAGGGATTATATTTTTTGTGGCAACCTGGTGGGGTTTGTTTTACCCATCGAGTTCTCTCTGTTGATTGGCTCATACAGGCCCACTGGCTTTTAATTTTACTTGCACATGCTTTTCGTTTAGAGCAGAGACCTGAAACTCCAGTTCTGCAGGGTCACACTGTCTCCAGGTTTTATCCTTATCTTTTCAATCAGCAAGCACACAAGGAGTGTGGGCAGTTCAGCCAATCAGTAAATAAAGCATTAAGTGAAGCTAAAATCTACCGAAAAACCAAGAGATACTGCAGCCCTACAGGACTGGAGTTTAGGATCCCTGTTTTAGGTGACATTCCAGACACATTAACACATACACACACAGACACACACACACAAGACCACGCCCCTCTGGGGAAACCACACCCCTGTGGGGCCCTGTGAGAGAGTGGTTCAGGGCCAGTCTGTAGAGTAGGCCCCTCCTCCCTGCCAGTCCTCCACTCACTCTGCAGTCTAGGGCTTTGCCTACAACATGGTTCTTCTTCATTGGTGTTCATGCCCCCTCCCTCTCCCTTGTATCCCTACAGACGGCCTATGTTGATAGCTTGGAAGGAGACAGCCCCTTTCCCAGGAAGCAGGTCATTATTACCCACAACCCCCCTATTTTTTCTTTTTCCTTTGCGTTCTCTTTGTCTTGAGCTGGTCTTGCGCCCCAAATGCCAGAGTGCCCCCACACCGGTTTGTGCCGTCCGGAGAGGAGGGGGGTCCTGGCCGAGAGGGCTGGCTGATTGTGTCATGTAGGCTGCTTCTCTCGCGGTGCTGAATCCGGCACAACCAGCCGTCACCGTAGCTTTTCTCTCCATGTCCTTCAGGTTTGGCAAAAGAGCGCACTAGCCACCTGCTTCCTCTGGCAGAATGACTGTTCCATGGATGCACTGAGCCATGTTTTCACCACCGCTCTCTCTTTTATTATTTTGATTTATTTTTTTGCCACTCTTCAAAACCACACCATGTTATATAATGCTGAATTAACGCAACCCGCCACCCTGCAGTGTCCCCCCCGCCCCTCCATGCCTGATGCCTGCATTATGTTTGAGTCACCCCGTGATTTTGTTCCTATCTCATTTCCGCCTGCTGATGATTTTGATTGGAATCCCCAGTATTGCTTTGATTAGCTGACTTGTGACTGGAATGCATAACACCTTTATGGAGTGTGTCTGGTGCCTGTGAGTTCAAATTATATTGGCTCAAATTGCCTTGAAGATTTTTAAGGTTTTTTCTCTGGTTCCATGTATCTCGGAGTCTCAAATCTTATGGTAAGTCAGATTGATTAATTCATTTTTTTTGCTATCCTTCATATCTAAGAATTGCTAGTACTGTAAGTATTACTGAAAGCTCTTTAAAATAGATTTTGCAACAGCAGCAATATCTAGCCTTTCTGCTTCTTGAGAGCTGATTGGTCGGCACTCTGGGATGATGGCGAATGGGGTTAGAGGACATAGAGGAAGGGAGGGTTTCGGCTCATAGACTCAACAGAATTTTACAAAAATCTCTGCAGTAGCTAAAATAAATTGGAATCACCCTTTTTAATAATGTTTTTAATAACTTCCCAAAAGCATAGCTCATGGGGAAAACAGGCTCTTAGCATTGCAACTTAACACTGGTGGAACACAATTCCATCTTTTTTGTGATGTATGACCTTCCAGAACCTTCTAGAAATGTTTCCGCTGCACCTGAGGTTGATCTGGTTTTTTGTGCTGCCTGGTTTTAGTTAGCCTGTGTGTTTATGCCCCTTAACTGCCTGTTATGTCATTTATAAATTTATTAAACTTTATTAGCGTTTTCCTTTTTGTCAACACTGGTGTGCAAAGGATTGTGGGTTTGAGAGAAAACATTTTATTATTCAAAATTATTACTCTCCCCAGAAATGAGCTAACAACGACTGACTGAACACCAAAAATCTTGCTAACGATGACTGACTGAACCTCCAAAATATGCTTACATTTTTTATCGCATTATTCTTTTCTGTACAATAAAAAGTAAAGACATTGTGCCTCCTTGGTAGCGCGTCCAGCCTAAACCCAAGCCCTTAATGTAATAATGGGCCCCACGTGTCTACGGCATCTCCTCCTGACCAGTTACAGTTCCAGCTGTAGGCAGGACTATGGAGCGGCGCACAGCTGGTGGTAAGTTCGGGCAAGGAGAGTGTGTCATGCGCAGTGAGGCGGGGCCGGCTCCTCCGGCGGACTTTACCGCTGCAGTCTGCCTGAGCCATCTGCGCCGTCTACAATTCAACGGCTGCGCAGCTCAGCTGGCGGATTCAGTGAATGCATTATATTTTGCATCGGTGTGATGGCCTAATTATTATTATTATTATTATAATTTGAAGGGGGACAAAGCTATGAAAATGTCTCAATCATTTGTGTTTGCCTAGTAAAAAGCGATTAATCGTTGAAGAAAGGTACATGAAAAAGTTACCGTAAAAAAAAAGTTTCCAATTTCCTTCATGCCCCCCCCACCATGCCAGTCTTAGTTGACGGGCACACAGAAGCTCTGAGGGGAGCGCCGGGTTACGCCGTTCGATGTTTCACCTTCGCCTTCGCCATCGTTTCCTGTCTTCCAGCCGCTGATGAAACAGGACAGCCTGGACACGTACAACGAGCGCGACCCATTCAAGAACGACGACGCACGGGACGAGGAGGAGGACAGCGACGATGTGGACAGCGGGATCGAGGGAGAGGTGGACCCTCTGGACAGAGACGTGATAATCCAGCCCCCGCCCCCTCTGCTTCCCCTGCGACCCCCAACCGAGAGGCTGTCGTTCCCCAAGGGCCTGCCCTGGGCCCCCAAAGTCAGGTAGGATTCCCTGGGATCCACTGTGTGAAGTAGGGAAGCCAGCATCCCCTTGGTGACCATTAACGGCAAACTATTGAGTGGTCATAGCATGCAGGGTTAACCATAGCAAAGTATAGCATAACACTTTATGCTATATTTTACTAGACAGACCAGGACTCCACAGGTTTGTTAATTCACGGGAAAGACTTAGGGGTTTGTTTTTCAGAAAGCAAGATGTTTTGTGACAGAATGAGTCCACGTTATTGGAGGTGATATTTTGTGAATAGTGTTAGCTGTTTAGTTCTGCTTCACAACATTGGTCAGTGAAACTTGAAATAAGCATCAACTTTTTTAACAAGAGCTTCTTTTCACATCTATATTTAGGTTTTTTTATTTATTTGTGAATATACATGTTTAGAAATGTTTTTTTTATATATGTTTAATTGGTTTGTGCACTTTTGAATATATTTCTAATTGCGTCACCAAATTTTGATGTGAAAATAAGCTCAATCACGCAATTTAACTGCCAGTTAAAGGGTCAATCATGAAATTCAAATATATACATGGGCATCCAGACCTCCAACAGGCCAAGGTGAAAGGGTTAAAAAGAGTTTGGACTTGGGAAGTGTGTGGATTAACCTTCAGCCACTTGGAGCCACAGGGAAAATCTCAGCAGAGATGCCAGGAGCTCATATGTGTTATAAATGAGATTAAAACACTGTATCTGCTGCCAAAATAAGCACTGGGGTTAGGCAGCGATGACGCTGACTGCAGCAAGGAGTGTCAGTTTTACTCCTCGTTCCTGGTCTATAAGGAAAATGGAAAGGTTGGCTTCTCCTAGTCAATTCTCACCAATGAACAAAATTAACTAAAACCATTGGGGGACTGGGGACAGATTTTTCATTCTTACAGTTACTGGATAGGCTCCCTACTTTAAAAAAATAAATATGTTGTTTTAACTCAATTCAAAAGAGTAAAAAGAAAAGTTTAACTTAACAGTTTTAGACCAGTGAATACTTGAAAAAATTTAAATTTAAGCCCTCCCCAATGGTTCAAGGCAGTCTGTTTTTTAAAACTGTGTGTGCACTGAACTTTTAGGTCTCATAGTATTGTGTTGTGTTGGTTATTCGGCTTTGTGAGAGAACAGACTGTAAGAATAGTCATGAATAGTGCGCCTACCTGTCACCTAGTGGTAACTGAGGGTCACTACAGCTGCAACATGTTTTGTCTAAAATTCTCTGGCCAATGTCCAGTGTATTTATGTTTCAGTGTTAATACTCTTGATGAAAAGATAGACAAACGGTTTCCCGAAAACTGCTGGTTGTGGTTGGGTTTATGTCATTCTCAGTTTACCTTCTCTATTTTCTATCCCCTCCATCTGATCCCTCTCTGCTGGTGTAATGCACATCCGTCTTCTATTTTTGCGCATGCTGGAAGATTCGCCGCACATTGGATCTAAATTAAGATGTACGCAGTGCAGCCATGTGGACGCTTCTGCAGAAGCCGTTTAATCGCGAGCGCGTCTGTCTCGCTTTCCAGAGACCATTCGCTGTAACAACAACAACAACATTTTAAAAAGCTCCAGGGACTTATGGTGACACAGGTAGAGCGATGTTTCGGCTGCTTCTCAATGAGTGATCAGCCCCACACTCTGATAGCTATGGGAATTGGTTAGTTTCCATTTGATCAATTAACCTTTGCATTGACAAACTAGAAAGACTTTTTTTTTGTGTGTGTTGCCTGCCCCACCCTGCAGTGTCCAGCCCCTCCCAAGAGCCGTCACTAGTCTTAGTGTTTTTCCCGTGTTATGATTTGTTCTGGCAATATAGCTTTCCTGGACGTGGTTCCCCCCGCCCCCTTCACAACATGTCCGCCATGCCCAGCTGGGTGGAAGTGCTGTATCTCTTCAGTGTTAGCAGAACCTGCTGGGTGGATAATGCAGTGGATAATGGGAGATGAGAGCTGTCAGAGTGGAGTCTCTCTGTGCAGATTAGCCTCTCTCTCTCTCCTTCATTCCCTCTCTTTCTCTCTCTCTCACCTGTAATTTTAAGTCATAAGCATTTTTTTACCAGGCAGAGACAACCCATTCATATTATTCTTGAACTGAAGTACAGAGGTCATTGAGTGAGTCAGAATGTAGGTGTGTGTGTGTGAGTGTGAAAGTGTGATGTGACTGACACGGTGAGTGTGTGTCAGAGTGTTTGAAGGATAAATCCCTGGAATGTGAAACGCACATGCATGTCCGATGAGGCTTGCTGCAGCACCTGAAAATCTATTTTTTCCACACACAAAAAAAAAAATACCGCAGATATTTCCGGGTGAATTCTCCACAGAGCTCAATTAGATTTTCCCCGATAGGGTTATCAGCCAGCAGCAGATACAGTAACTATGCAAGATCTATCGCGCACAACCCCGCTGCGCCGCGAACGAAGGCCACGCCCACGCCAGGGCCCTGACGTGCTCTATTTTCACACAGAGAGAAAGACATCGAGCACTTTCTGGAAACCAGCAGGAACAAGTTCATCGGATTCACCCTGGGAAAGTGAGTATCAGCTCGGCGTGACGACCGGCTCTGTCACAGACTTAACTGCACCCTGCTTGCTGTTTTTGCCCATTGTTTGGAATGGAACAGCGCCCTGGGGCTCTTTAGTGTAAAGAGCGTAATATAAAATGAAACTTGATCGCTTGCTTGATTGATTGATCGATTTGTTTGATCTACCTTGTAGTGTGTCCCTTTTTCATAGAGCTGATGTTCAGGACTGTAGAAACTGGGTCATTACCCTGACAGGAATAACGAATCTGTTATACAGAGTGAGGACACTGGTAGACTGAAACATAATCTGCGTTATAACCAGTAGTGTGGCCAACTGTAGCAGCTGCTACCCTGTACAACATCACGTCTTTAAGGGGCTTATTTGTCCCCAACACAAATTGATCAAATTTGTTCAGTGGTACAGAGTTCTTTTGGGGAGGGGATCTCTCTTGAGAAAGATGAAGAGTTCTGGGACACTTGATAGCACAGCAAGCACGTATATGACAGTCAAATTGTTAATTTAAGTTTGACCAAGGGCTGAATAATCTAACTACATGAAAGGGATTCTACAGGGCTGAGAACATAAAACCACATTACCACAAAATAGCCCGTAATGGCTGAAGATAGTGCCTCCAAAATGGCCGTCTTGTGTCTTTCTGGATTGGTCTCCGTGTGATTTCCTGGTGTTCTGTGCTTCTTTTTTTGCAGTGACACAGAAACCTTGGTTGGTCTTCCACGGCCTATTCATGAGAGCGTGAAGACCCTTAAACAGGTGAGACCAGAAGCCCCCATTCATAGAGAGAGACTCCTCAGTGAACCATTACATTACATTACAGGCATTTAGCAGACGCTCTTATCCAGAGCGACTTACACAACTTCTTATTATTATTATCATTCATACAGATATATATATATATACTGAAGCAGGGTTAAGTACCTCCTTGCTCAAAGGGTACAAGTGTCCCTACTGGGAATCGAAACTGAACCACCTTTCAGTCAAGTCACCACCTTAACCATTAACCATTACTGCCCGCCTACCAAACAGCCCCTACTGTCGGAGAGAAACCATCCACTGAATTTCCTATTGTCAGAAAGACTGCAGTAAAGCTCCTTTAAAGGGGGAGACTCTCTGGTGATGCTCTTTCTCTCAAAGAGAAACTGTCCAGTGAATTGTATTCCCTCAAGAGGAGACCCTGTCAGTGAGGCTCTGCCCCTGACTACTGTAGGCTGGGACTGCAAAGACAAGCAACGGATCAATTCACCTTTAAATCGGCACATTGGGAATCCGTTGCACTGCAAAAGGGCGACAGTGACACAGTCACACTGACGAATTCCCTCTTCGTCTGTTTGTTGGCTTTGATTAATGTCTGTCGGCGTCAGTGTGTATTGTGTAAAGTCACCCATTGGGTTTCCTGCCGTTTTCCTCACAATTGTATTAAATGTGTTGGTTGTATGCGTGGTGTAACAGCGTCTCAGTGGATATGTCTGTTCTTTCCAGCACAAATACATCTCTTTGGCAGAGGTGCAGATCAAGAAAGAGGAAGTGTTACAGCAGTGCCCCATGACCATGGTAAGTTACTGCTTTTTACTTCTCCGTCCAGTGAAGGTCAGGGGGTTTTAGAGAGACCCTCTACTAAAGCTCTCTCTTAGACCCTCTACTGAAGCTCCTTCTCTTAGAGAGACCCTCTACTGAAGCTCCTTCTCTTAGAGAGACCCTCTACTGAAGCTCCTTCTCTTAGAGAGACCCTCTACTGAAGCTTCTTCTCTTAGAGAGACCCTCTACTGAAGCTCCTTCTCTTAGAGAGACCCTCTACTAAAGCTTCTTCTCTTAGAGAGACCCTCTACTGAAGCTCCTTCTCTTAGAGAGACCCTCTACTAAAGCTCCTTCTCTTAGAGAGACCCTCTACTAAAGCTTCTTCTCTTAGAGAGACCCTCTACTGAAGCTCCTTCTCTTAGAGAGACCCTCTACTAAAGCTTCTTCTCTTAGAGAGACCCTCTACTGAAGCTCCTTCTCTTAGAGAGACCCTCTACTAAAGCTCCTTCTCTTAGAGAGACCCTCTACTGAAGCTCCTTCTTTTAGAGAGACCCTCTACTGAAGCTTCTTCTCTTAGAGAGACCCTCTACTGAAGCTCCTAGAGAGACCCTCTACTGAAGCTCTCTCTTAGAGAGACCCTATACTGAAGCTCTCTCTTAGAGAGACTCTATAATGAAGCTTCTTCTATGAGAGACTTTCTAGTGAAGCACTTTCTCTTAGAGACTCTCTAGTGAAGCTCTCTTAGACAGAGACTCTCCTGTAAAGCTCTTTCCCCAGCGACGCTCGTATCTGTAGGAGCATCTTTCTCGTCATCACAAGAGAACACATTTTATTTATTCTATTGGTCTGATGCCTACTGTCTGAGCTTCTGCTTCATGCTGATTGGTCAGGGGGAAGAGGACGTGGATGAGACGCCCACTGAGATCCTGTACCTGGGGATGCTGCCCAACCTGTCCCAGTATGTGGTGAGTGTCCCCTTCCTGAATCTCACACACATCAGCTTGCATTTACTGTCGCGGCTGTTGTTCCTGAGCTACGGCCATTTTTCCATATTTCATCTGCGCTGTTCACTGCATTCGTACAGTATGTACCGAATGTTCTGCCAGATACCCAGCATAAGAACACCTGCTAAGGACAAGAGAGAGAGAGAGAGAGAGAGAGAGCGAGAGAGAAGGAGAAAGAGATAGGGAGACAGAGAGAGAGGGATAGAGAGAAAGATGGTGAGGACTAGAAGGCTTTTGATACTTCTTTATTTTAGCCACTGAGAGCATCAAAAGAGCCACTAAAATGTATAATCACACAATCAGAGTGTGAGATATTTTACAGACAAAGAACAGCCCTAATACTCTGCAGCAGAAAGCAACACAACACACAAAAACAAATAACAAATAACAAAGCCAAGAGGACAAGCAGTTGGAAATAAACATTTTCTTCTTAATCTTTTTTTCTATTTTGCCTAAAGCTAATGAGGCGATTATGATAATCACTGAATTACTGGCAGAGGCATGCAGATGTATATCTCTTCATTGATGTTTTCTTTGCAGATAGCTCTGCTGAAGCTGCTCCTGGCTGCTGCTCCTACCTCCAAAGCCAAGACAGACTCCATTAACATCCTGGCAGACGTGCTGCCGGAGGAGATGCCGTAAGTGAACTGGTCACCTGCAGGTTTAGGGCAGCGGGCGGGGAGATCCCGTAAGTGAACTGGTCACCTGCAGGTTTAGGGCAGCGGGCGGGGAGATCCCGTAAGTGAACTGGTCACCTGCAGGTTTAGGGCAGCGGGCGGGGAGATCCCGTAAGTGAACTGGTCACCTGCAGGTTCAGGGCAGTGGGCGGGGAGATCTTGTAAGTGAACTGGTCACCTGCAGGTTTAGGGCAGTTAGGGGGAAGGAAGAGGGAACCTAAGGAAGAGGATTTTAATTAACGGTGCTTCTAAATAAAGAATATCTCTCATCTCTTTCCCTTTCTTTCTCTCTCTCATTCTTTCTCCTCCCTCTCTCTCTCTCTTCCCTCCCTCTCTTTCTCTCCTCTATCTCTCCCCTCTCTCTCTCTCTCTTTCTCTCTCCTCCCTCCCTCCCTCTCTCTCCTCCCTCTCTTTCTCTGTTTTTCTCGGCAGAATCACAGTACTGCAGAGCATGAAGCTGGGGTTCGATGTGAACAGACACAAGGAGATTATCGTCAAGGCCATCTCCGCCCTGCTGCTGCTACTGCTCAAGCACTTTAAACTCAACCACATCTACCAGGTCAGAGTCTCCCACTGACCGCACGGTCCAAAAAGAAAGAAAGAGAGAGAGAGAGAGAGAGAGGGACCTTTAAACACCCTTTACCAAGGGCATGGTGGAATAGAAAGTTATTTACACTTGCTACTGTGAGTCAGCCAAGGAGGCGAGGAAAAAAACAACCAAGTTTTCTCAGACTTAGTAGCTGTTCTCTTTCACACAGTACCCCGTTCATTTTCCATTTACTGTAGAACACCAGGAGATTATCATTGAATCATCATAATTTAGATGATCAGATAGAGAGTGAGAGGGCGATAGAAAGAGTGGTAGAGAGAGAGAGAGAGAGAGAGAGAGAGAGAGAGCAGAGTGGAGGAGAGGGAAGGAGAGGAAGGCTCTCAGTGTGCCAATCACCCAGAGCCCAGAGAAAAGGACAGCAGACAGGACCATATGCAAACCAATAAGAGCTCTTTCCAAAACAGAGATTTTGTTTCCCTCTGAATGAGCTTATTTTACCCTGTTATCCCTGTGCTGACGCTGGTCTGAAATGCTGGAGCTGCCTTCAACAGAGGGTCTCGTTCAGCAGTGCGGTTATTTGGTTATTTATAGCAACTGCCAATTTCCTCCACTGGCTGTTTAGGGCATCCTCTGAAATTACATTAAAGTCTGCAAAATAAATATAGCTGGTGGTTTTTAAAAAACCAGAGAGTGTACTTTAGCATCTCTGCTGCCTTTCACGTCAAGAGTCACGTCCTGAATGTCATTTATTTTCAAATTACATTTTAAAAAGCTGTAATGCTGCAAATAGAATGGCGCCACCTCCTGGTGAAGGTATGAGTAAACAACCCCCTTCTTATCAAATGAATGTAAAGGGTGGAGCTGTTTTTTTAAAATAATTAAATAAATAAAAATTGAAAAATATTCTGCCTCTCAAAGTTTGAGCTATGAAAGGGTTCATTTGCACTGTTGATCCACTGGCGTTCCCGGCGTGCCTGGCAACGTGGCCCGGAACACCACCGGTATCCGCAGAACGGCCAAATCCTCCAAAAGGGGCCGTGACTCTGTCTCTTGCCAGCTCTCTGCCCCACCCACTCAGCCGGGCTGCAGCAGGGAGAGAACGATGGAAAGAGGGCAGGATTTACCGAAAAACAGTCAGGAATGAAATTGCCTAATATCTGCTCTTTCTCGCCTGTAGCGCTGGGGGGGGTTGTGTGGGGGGGTCATCAATTTCCACGGTTTTTCTTGTGTGTTGGCATTCTATAAATAATAGACTGGCTTTGACAGGGAAGTAAATCACACACTTATCAGATAAGGGTTTCTCGTGGGATTTTAAAGGCGCAGTGCCGCAGCACCGCAGCTCTTTGGTCGCAGTGGGAGACGAGTCCAGGTCTCGCTGAGGTAACCATGCATGTACCCCTCCCCCCCCTTCTCTCTGCAGTTTGAATATGTTTCTCAACATCTGGTGTTTGCCAACTGCATACCGCTCATCCTCAAGTTCTTCAACCAGAATATCATGTCCTACATCAGTGCTAAAAACAGGTGGGGGCTGCTTCCATTTTCAGGGGTGGAGCTTACTCTGACTGCTTATTTTTGATCGTAACCTTTTATTTTATATTATCTGCAGAATTTTATAATATGGTGTCTGTATGAAAAACATATTATTAGGAATAATAAGATTCATATTGAAATATCTGTTGCTTTATGGACAGTTTATCAATAATTCTTGCATGGATGAAAAAGAATACAACTTTGGATTTTTCTTATTCTTGTTATTAAGAAATGGAGAGCTGAGGATGGTGTAAACCGTAACATCTTTTCTTTCTTTGTTTCACTTATACTTTTGCCACTTTTTTCACACAAGCACAAATAATAAATATACTTTGCATCGGTTCACCTTTGTTTGGATTGTTATGTCAGTGTGTGGGTTCCTTACATTTTGTTCTCTATTGAACATATGCACATGGATTATATTTTATTACTTCCAAGTAGCTGAGTAATGATCTTGTCTTATGGTGGATAATCATCCTGAGTGGGTGTCCCTCTCTTGTGTTTTGACTGCAGTATTTGTGTTCTGGATTTCCCTCACTGTGTTGTCCACGAGATGCCTGAGCTCACTGCCGAGACCCTGGTGAGTTCACGCACGCTAAAGATTCAAAGCATGTCTACCAACCGCATTATGAAAATAGTAAGGTTTGTAAAGTCTGTGTGGTGTGTGTGTGTGTGTGTGTGTGTTTGTGCGCATGTGTGCGTGTGTGTTTGTGCGCGTGTGTGCGTCACAGACCAGCGTAAAACCCTGCGTGTTTGCTTTGATCTGTTCCGGCAGGAAGCAGGCGACAGTAACCAGTTTTGCTGGCGCAACCTCTTCTCCTGCATCAACTTGCTGAGGACCCTGAGCAAACTGACCAAATGGAAACACTCCAGGACCATGGTGAGCAATGGACATGCTAACACCCCCCAAACCCACTGCAGTTCATTTAGCATAGCCACATAGCACTGTTTCCAGTGCCACAGTTGCACAGGGCCCAGAATTCAGAAGCCAATCTGTGAGACCCTGTTGAATGTCTCTTACCCTGGTTGTACAGAAGTGGAGGTGTGGCAGTAGTGATGTAATGGGCTGTGAGACCTGAATTCCTGCGAAAGCAACCATTGGCGGGAAAGAAGACCGTGAAATCCCATGTGATTCATGCATTTTGTTCCTGTGCTGCAGTCCATCGCTTCCACTAGATACTGTTTACTTACTGTGGTGGCTGATGGATGCTGTAGTCATAGTAGTACACAACAGTGTTCTCAGTATTCTTGCGAGGATAGGGGTCATTTTATGCCAGCTCCAACAGAACTGGGATGTTTTGTTTCTCCTCAGATGCTTGTGGTCTTCAAATCTGCTCCCATCCTGAAGAGGGCGCTGAAGGTGAAGCAGGCCATGATGCAGCTGTATGTACTCAAGCTCCTGAAGATCCAGACCAAGTACCTGGGTCGGCAGTGGAGGAAGAGCAACATGAAGACCATGTCCGCCATCTACCAGAAGGTGCGGCATCGTCTCAACGACGACTGGGCCTACGGCAACGGTAAGCCTCGGGTAGCATCAGAGTTAGCCATGTTTTTATCCATATTATTTTGCTTATTTTTCTCATTACAAGCTATATAAAAGTACGTATTCTGCCCTTTTCAACTTTGCCTGTTAGTTTCCATTCGATAAGGGCTGGCTGGGTAATCGTGTGAGCTAAGTGTCAATATATCACAGACTGGGGCTTATCCTCAACTCCTTCCGCCCATGAAAGAAAAAGTGTGCAGCTGAAAATTTTTCTACCTAATGAGCTGGTTGACCTTAATGCTGATACGAACACGATTTTACAGTCCCTCTGAGAAGGTATAAAGGATTGCTGTAAATAATGCTTTTTTAGTACGGTGTTGACTCTGTCAGCAGGCGTGCTCTTTCTGCAGAAATAAAGACCCTTATAATTGGATCTAGTGTGAGTATTTTTCTGACTGGATTGCCTCTTTATAATAAGGCAAGGGTAGATTTTTCCTTCTCGACCCAACAGCCAGGAGAAATGGGATCTGAATCTAAACGCAGGGATATGCTACAAATTGAAAATCAAGTGTAAACAAATGACCACATATTTCTGATACACAGAAATCCAATTTGTATCAAATTGTGGCAGAAATGATTGCGAACAGGGCCTTTGCCAACTCTAAAAAAACGTCCCCTCCACCTCCAGATATCGACGCACGACCCTGGGATTTCCAGGCTGAAGAGTGCGCCCTACGAGAGAGCATCGAGAAGTTCAACAGCCGTCGCTACGACAAGAACCAGAATGGTGACTTCGCCCCCGTGGACAACTGCCTGCAAAGCGTGCTGGGACAGCGCGTGGAACTCCCGGAGGACTTCCACTTTAGCTACGAGATGTGGCTGGAGAGGGAGGTTTTCTCCCAGCCCATCCAGTGGGAGGAGCTACTGCAGGCCCAATGAGGAGGAGGTTGGGAGGTGGGGCTTATCTCTCTACAGTAGGTACTGTTCATGTGGGCGGGGCAACCTGCTGCTGCACACCTGAAACTAAGAGCGGTCTACACAAACACCACACAACATGTGCCTACTACTCGTGTCCTCTCTTGTATATAACCAATATTTATGCTTTTTTTTGGTTGTGAAGAAATTTGTTTTGTTTAGTTTTTTTGGTACCATCTTTCTCAATGCAGATCACTATAAGGGACAATATAAAAATGAATCAAAAGTAGTGTATTAATGTCTACGATTTTACAGTATCTTCTATGGTTAGATTATCAAACCGCTCAGGCTTCCATTTAATCAACTGCCACACATAAAATATGACATATATCAATTTCCCAGAACCAACCAGTGCACTTGATTAGTTAAAAAATAGTAACAGTTCTTATGTTTTTATATTGTTGTATTTCACTCGTTATTGTAATAAGCTAGCATACTTGTTGAAGGTAATTAATTAATTCATAGTTAATTAATTAATTCAGTCTTCAATAATTTATAGTTTTGCAAAGAATGGTGGACAAAAGGCCAGAGGTTTACAGTTGAAGTACGTTGGTGGGCAGATTAATTATCGTTATTTTCCTTTTACTAACAGCTATATTCTGGTGCCTAAGGCTGCTCTATGGGCTCTTCATTAAAGAGTGAGGCCCTGTATTCTATAACCAGCATGAATCATACTACTGGAACAATTAACTTCTGAAATATTTATGTAAATAGCTGTAAATTGAAGTAATCCGTAGTGCTTATTCTTTGTTTTATTGTACTTATTTGAACCCAATATTCTCACTGTGCTTTGCATCAATGATGACGCAAAATGCCTATTGGCAATCGTAGTGCTATTTGCCATGGAAGGTTTACTCAATCATTCAGTGGATTAGAAATGGCATATTAGCATAGGTTAATTAATGCTTAATATTCACTATTGCTGTAATTAGATGCCATTATTCTGTTTGCACTTGTAAAATAACACAATGGCACTTGTGGGCAATGGCCACCAGGTCTATTACTGAAACTATTACTACAGTGTCACATTTAACATCAGCATTAAGGAAATAAGCATTAAAAATGAGGCTTTTCATTTTTTAAACTTAAGTTTGACTATGGCACTAAGGACAGTGTGTGGCTTGCACATTCAATAACTGTTTCCACAGCACCCGCATTCTTACCCAAAGTATTTAAATGAATCAATCATTCTTACAGCCCAATGATGCCTGAGTTATGGTGAGGAGTTTGTCCCTAAAATTGGAGGGTATCCTCTTTCCAAAGACTGAACTCAGTTATTACCTACCATCACAGGGAAAATGAAGGGCCGTGTAACAGGGTTATGTAAAAAACAAAAACACAAATCGGTGCACATCAGAGGTTTTTGTGTCACATGGTCTCTTTCCCAAGGACTGCAATTCAGTGTCTCAAGCCCACTGCTCAGACTACATCACGGCCAAGCAGAGTAAAAACACAATAGGTGAGCTTTGGTCTCTAACGCTCTATAGACACAGGTGCCCTTGGTGAATACCATTGCCCTCCCCTCCTGAATGCAGCTTATTCAGGCCCGCTTTGGTGCTGCTAAATCTTTTTCTTTTTTTATCTCTGCTTGTTGGACAGAAAGCAGGTCAAAACCCAAGGCTGTGTAATTAAACCCAGTGAGCAGAGAATGTTCAGGGAACGTTCTCCCAGAGTTTTCTCTATTCAATCCTCTTTTTTCTCTTTTTTTTTGGGCTTAGATCAGACATGTCCCTGTACATTCACCTCCCACTGAATAGTGATTATATAATATTAATATTGCCGCTTTTGACAGGTGTTTTTTTTATATTATTGCCAAAAACTTTTATGGAGCCAAGGGAGAACATTCTATATGGTGTGTGATTGTCTTGCTGTTTGTCTTGATATGTTTGCCATTTGATTTATGTTCAAATATTTATTAGTTCTTTTCCTACAAATCTCTACAAATTAATTGTAAGATGCCCTTCTGTAAGGTACTTTAAGTAATAATTTTAAGTTGAACTACTGGTAATACTTCAGAGAAAGGTGGTTGGTACCAGGGGTAGAAAATCCAGGGTCAGAAAATAAAAGTCCTCCCCAGTATTTTGTTCCAATCACCTTGATTTTCAAATTAGCACAATTCTTCAGCCAGGAGGTAGAACTAATCGGGGAAATCAGCTGGCTGAGTTTATGGGTGGGAGAAACACATGCCAGGACTTTTACTTTTTGAATCCTGGACATTCCACCTCTGGTTGGTACCTCGAAGGTTATCCAACTATGAAGACTGTCGATTCTAGTTTGGAAGCTAATGTACATGTTTTTATATGTAGATTATTTATGTACATGGTGCTTTGGATAAAGGGAACTTGTTGTACCAAATATATTTTTAAAGATTTAAATTTTTCTTAAAATGGTCAAATTGTCCTACACAGGCCAGACAGACTGTTGAAATGTTTGTTTTCTTTCTCCAAAAGGTACCAAATGATTAATGTGGCTGTCGACTTGCTGAAAGGATAGATTTGTATGTGCAAATGCCATTATTATTGATTATTGAGGTCATTGATATAATACTGCCTTAGGATAGCTGGCTGAGTGTTGAAATGACAGGATTATAAGAGAGTGGTTGTGATGGGCCAATCAAAACTGCCAGATACAGTATGTAGGTCTTTTAGCCAATCAGAACTGCTGTATAGTCTTATATATTTCAGACTTCATTCTTTCCACTTGTAAGAGGCAGGTAGCCACAATGCCATGTTCATTTTAGACTAAAAGGTTCACAAAGGATCACCTCAAGTAAGGTTACTAATGAGGTGGATATTCAAGGCTTTAAGTCACTCCTGAATACACTATGCATATTGTGACAAAATGTTTATATTTGACTGGCATACATAATTTACATTATGAAAAACAGCCCTGCGCTTCACCAACATTTAGAAGAAAAGCACATACTTTCACAGGTTTCAGTCAGTAAGTGGGGACACGGCCAAAGGCACATAGCGACTGGATAATCCAAAAGTTCGTAAACACTAAAAAGTTAAAAACAGGCATCCTTTATATTACAGGAAAACGGAACAAATTGATTTTCATATTCTCTTTTGCTACTTCACGTTTGATTTAAAATAGGTGTTTTTCCACTAATTTATGATAAAAAAAACAGCTACGTAATAAAGTTATGAAAGGAATAAATCAAATTTACAGCAATACTAACAGTCCGTGATGTGAAGCTGCCGTACACCTTGTCACTGATGTACAGTATATGTGAATCAGAATTGTGAGCTAGTAAGTGCTATAGATCTAATCTGAATGTGTGCACTTATCTGAAATACAAAGCACAAGACTGCGTGGCGTATTATACCACGGATTATTCACTCACTACTTTTAGGAAACTGGCAATATTTTGAAAGTATATTTATTATATATGCAATAAAGTTACAATCAAATGTGTTTTGGACCATCCTGCTGCAAACAGCCAAGAGGAGAGCATTCAGTATGGTGGGCTCTTCCTCTGTTTCAAAGTCCACGTGTCACAGCTAGTACATTTTATAAACTGGGCACCGTAGTATCTCTTATGAGCATGTACTTAATTAACTAGAGCACAGATGCAACCCATCTTCTTCCTTTCTCACTCACTCTCTCCCTCCTTTCTTCATTCTTCAATTGTCTTCAAAAATGTGATCTATCCTGTTGGCAATGATCATCCCTAATCCGAAAGCAAGTTAGCCAGCATAGGCGAGACTTGGGTATGTCTGGTGCTATATTCTGATTCTCGTTGGTTTTAATAATGCTTTTCATTCAATGGGAATTTTTGTTTCCAGTGCCAAAATTATCAAAATAATATATATATATTTTTTCTGTTGTTCTTTTTATCCCTCCAGCTTTAGATTACCTTATTCAGGGCTTGTTAAGAAGCAACAACAGGGTGTTTTTACACTGTATTAAACTTGTAATTGTATGGTCATGTGATGTTTTATGTATATTGTAGACACACTTAATATTAGCTCTAAAATTTCTGATTTATGGAAATATTGCTGGGTTGTGTTTCTGCTGTAATCCAACATGCAACTTGGAATTATTGTGTCTGTAGAATAGCTATCCGTTTGTTGTTCAGGGTAATGTGCAATCACAAATTTAGTCGGAAAAGTACTATTGAACAATAAAATAAATGCTGACTGTTTTTCCTTTCAAAGAACTTTGAATAAAGAGTTAAATGTTTTAGATAATACAGACTTGTGTTACTGCTGTTGTTTGACCTTTTAACTGCCTTTAACTTCTTTGTTTTACCTCATGCTGAGATTTATTGTGATTAAGAATGCTTGCGCTAAGTAAACTAAGTAAAGACCCTAACAACAGCCGTGGGTGTTCCAATGACAAGACATAATTCTCAAAGTTATGTGGTCATTTCACCGTAAAGTATATTTACATAATCCTGCCATGCAGACTACCATTCAGTCACCTAAACAATCGCACGCACAGCACTATGTCCCCTATAGAATACATAGTTAGTTAGTTAGTTTATTTGATCATCTTTAACAGTAACATATACCATACATCACCAATACACATGCATCAACAAAAAAGACTATTTCAGGTGATCAAAAGGAAAAAGGCAGAAGCTGAAAGCTTATGAATGCCTATCCTATTCCCTAAAGTGGTTATTTAAAATAAATCCTTGAAGTATACAACAAACAAACAGGAGCATGTCATTGGAACTACCAGGATCCATACACGCTGTTTTACACTTCATACATTATCTATACTTTCTGTTATACTACCACTTTCATCATTATTTCAATTATTTCAACAATTTTCCTCACCACAACAAAGTTCACCAATATTACCATCTATACCATCATTTCTAAGATCATAGTTTAATGAAATAATGATTTATACCATACTGTATTGTACTACAGTATATCATACTATATTATACCAAATCACATTATATTCCCATATTATTTATATATATATATATTTTTTTTTGTTATTATATTTTTTTATATCATAATATACTATAGCCAGGATTTCATGTTTGAGCCGTTTTTTAAATTGTACAATATTTATGCTATGTTTCACCTCCTCAGTCAAACCATTCCAGATCTTTACCCCACAGACAGAAACGCACTTACTCTTCCGAGTGGTGCTAGTGCTGGGTTGTTGGAAGTTTAGGTCCCACCTTAGCTCATAACCCCCCTCCCTATCCCTGAACATTCTCAGAATACACCTAGGGAGTAGTTTTTTCCTTACCTTAAACATAAATTGAGCTGTTTTAAATTCCACTAAGTCTAATAATTTAATTGTGTGAGATCTTAAGAAAAGGCTGTTTGTGTGTTCGTAAAAACCTACCTTATGAACTATACATCAAAAAATGTATCTTCTTTTCTCGTGCCATTAGAGAAATGTTAAATTTGTAGATGGAGCCATACAGCTGTTTCCAGCCAGAACTGTCCGACAGTTTCCACAGACATTAGTTATTAATGTAAGGTGACTGTTCTAAACCAACTTAATTTATGTGATATCAAATTGTATCACCCTTATGGAGCAGAGAGGAACACTTTAATTAAATGGGCCTGTCCAACAGTGTTTGAGGGCATTTCTGTGCTATAAAAGTGTCTGATGCAGTCAAAATGCAGAATGTAGTGTAACTTGACCTTAGAATAATAATATGCGTGATGATTTTAAATGTTACGGGATCATTATAAATTGATAAGCGGCTTAAACTGCTTCAGATACTGTCAACGGTACTACTACATTGCGGGTGTTCGTGTGGCGACACACAAGACCGCAACTAAAACCCCAGATGGAGAATGCACACTACACAGCCTTTCAAGCGAATCACAAGGCAAGCTTGGCTTGAAAGTCGTCTCTAAGACAACCTTAGATCAACAAAAAGGACCTCACCCTGCGAAAAAGCGAGTGTGGGACGACAATTAAGGAGGTTCGTATTGCATATTTTATTATGTAAAACCTCTTTTGTAGTTTTCGAAACGTTCTGATGTAGCCTACATGCTATTCAGACGGTACCGCGGTCTTCGCAAATGGTTATTCTTTCTGTGATTTACCATTAGGTTATTTATACCCTAGGCTATGTGTCTTCCATTTACAGACTACGAGCGCTGAACGAAGTCGTCACTGAGCTGCAAAACTAAAGCAATGGTGAAGTATATGTATAAAATATTTTATTGTGCAATAAAAATGTGTTATTTATCTCGTCCCAACAATGCAAAAAGAGATATCACAGATATGCATACACAGGGCATGAAATTAACTTTTTCATCCACTGGCCAGAGTGACTTGTGGATTTAAAAAAAAATCACTTGCCATTTTCAACATTTTACCAGCCCCTTTTACAATATAACACAACCTGGTTGGCTACCAAAGTGGCTGCTAGAGTAGAAAAGTAGAAAACCAGCTACAATATAAATTTTACCAGCATTTGGCTGGTGGTAGTTGTTAATATGTTAATATCACACCCTGCACATATTTTTTGTGATAATGTAGTTTTTTTATTGCTCATTAAAAATTATTGCAAAATGTTATACAGTTATACAGTGCAGTCCAAAAGTATTTGTACAGTGACACATTTGTTGTATTCTTTGCTCTGTACTCCAGCACATTGAATTTGAAATGGAACATGGGGTTAAAGTGCAGACTTTTAGCTATAATTTTAGGGTGTATACATCCATATATAGTAGTGAATGCATCAGTGCCCCCCCCCCCCCTAAATTTCCATAGAGATCCATTCAAATGCAGAAGTTAATATCGCTTGTAAGAGTACCTTAAAATAAGATATCAAATCAACTATCAACTTTTGATTTTGTTGGGTCACATCAGGAATCATGGCATGCAAAGGATATGCAACCAAATATTTAAAATGATTAGGTTTATGTTCATTTGCCAAATTACATTTGGTCCCCTAAAATGGGTGGACTATGTCTAAAAAGTGCTACAATTGCTACACGGTTCACCTGATATGGATGTAAACACCCTCAAATTAAAGCTGAAAGTCTGCACTTTAACCTCATAGTCCCTGTTCCATTTCAAATCCAGTGTGCTGGAGTACCAAGCCAAAACAACAACAAATGTGTACATTGTACATATTAGACTATCATAGACTAAAAGCTAATAGTTAATTGGGTTGTTCCTGTGCCCTGTGTAGGCCTATCTAATTGTCAAATCTCCTTTTCAAAGCCAAAGGAAACTGAAAAATCGAGGTCACACAGTCGTGGTAAAGTGAATAAGGGCAAAAGAAAGAAGCCCCCAAAAAAGAGGTCAACAAGTGCCAAATCTGCCAAAAGAGAAGTGGATATTCTCAGCCCAGCGGCCATGGAGAATGTGTACTACATTTCCCACAATGCAGTGGATTGTCTGGAATTCAGAGGGTTCGGATGGCCCGAAGCGACAAAGAAGAAAGGAAAGAAGAGCAAGAAAAAGAAAAAGAAAAAATTAGTGTAATAAGTCGTGCCAATATTTTTAATAAAACAAACACATTGATCTGATGGTCGTATTTTATATTTAGTCGCATAATGACATGGTTGGCTATTGGAATTTAAATGTGTTCAATGTGCGGACACTACAATAAGATGATGTTAATGTTGGTGTTTACTTCAATGATAAACCGTCAATTACGGGGTAGTCTATATTAAGCGGTTTTTTTAATCTACTGAGTTACATTAGGAGTGTATCAATTCACATTTAGATATGCTCATCAATACGAAAATCGCTGTATTTGGTTTATGCAATAAATTACAATATATGCAAATGCTTACTGCATATATAAAAACACGTCATTAAGACAAAGGGTGTAATGCATCACATTTCACAGATAGTAGACAAAACAAAACAGCTGATGTATTCAACAAAGATGCTTAGCTTATTAGCTAGCCAAGCAGCTACCCATCATCAATATAAATGATGAAATACACATGACAACAAATTTTCCAGGTCTAAGTAAATCAAGTGATGTTTCACCTTCCCCCCATAGGATTTTAGCCTAATGTGTCATTTTAAAGTTCCCAATATTCGTTAAATTGACCGTCCGCTGTTTTAAATCTGATCTGTGTACATTCAGTCTCCCCCTTGCAATATGGCGCTCTTCGTCGCAGCGTCTGCGGTGTGACGTAGTGTGCATGTGGGGGGGTCACGGGTGCGCGGGGCTTCAGCTGCAGTGTGCTCGAGCCAGCCGCTCTTTGTCCTCCATTAGAGCTCGGATTCCCGGTTCCACATCGTACGGCGCAGGCCCGAAGTAGCGCAGCCGCTCTGAGGTTAGTGCCCTACCGCGCAATCTCCAGCTATTTCAGCCCTGGCGCAGCCGCACCAACAAACCCGGCAGCAGAGGGTTGATAGAGGGTTGGGGGAAAATCCTCATGCGAGGCGAGAATGGGCTTTTTCCAAGTGCTTTTTGCGCATTTTGGACGATAGACCCGTGGTTAAATTGACAATAAGCTCGGATAAAATACGAATGTAGTCTCGGTGTCGCTGCAGGCCGCACTAGGCCCGTGTTTGCTGTTTTATCGCTGTCCTGGGCGGCTGGTCCGAAGCTAATGGCGTTCTCAGTCCCTCAACAAGGGTGATTAGATAGCTGCTAGGCTGCATCTTATCCGGGCATGGCGTGTTGACAATGATTGCTTTTGTCCAGTTTTTTAACGCTTTGTGTAATTTTGTGTAATGTTGTGCGAATAGCTAGATATCTCTTTGTTGTGATGTCAAGCAAGAAGGGGAAAGAAGCGCGCGTTTTAGCCTGCTAGTTTTCTGTTAGCCGGAATGGCTCCGGTAAAAACATTCATCCCCTGGTTCATTTTGCCTTGCTTTTTAAACTGTCGTTTTATTCCACCAATTTCTTAGTTAGATTATCGATACAATTTAAAAGAACTCAATGTAGTGTATGATTTGTCGCTGTGGTCTATAAAATGGCAGATAATTCATAGCTAATCTGGTTAGGTAACATTAGCTTGCTGGCTAACTTGGCTAAAAAAATCGAAATTAAGGTTTTGTGGAGGATGAGACAGAATGGTGACTAGCTACAAATTGATAAAATAAATGATATGCCTATATCCTTTATGTTTTGGCTCTTTTAAATAAAAACAATCTGATGTTGTTGAGCAGACTTTTGGAAATTGACGATAACGTAATTACTTAATGTAACGTTAGCTGCGTTATGTCTCCAGGCTCGCCTGGCTATGTCCCTCCTAGCTAACGCTACTTTAACGTTCTATAACGTTCTTTGTATTTGCATGACATTTTCAACGATATGGCTCGTAGGGGCCTAGTTGGCAGGAGGCTTTGAAGGGTGATAACCATGTAACCCCTCAGCTCACGTTACTGCATGCTCATTTTGTAATCGATTTCATTAAATTAATACTGATTAAACTTTAGTGCGTTTTGTTTTGACATTGTTGTGGAATGTCCAACCCTCAACACACAGGTATACATCCACAGTAGCCTACATCTCTGCAAAAGTAGGATTTGGTTGGACTTTTGCTCGTTTAAATTAATATAGCGCCCTTTGCATGTTGTTTGCATATGAAGTTACATGTAGTTTCCCACAGAACCTTTTGCATTTGGCGTGCATTCAAACTGACATCCCCACCAAGCCACCAAATAAATACATTGCATGGTGTGTTTTCGATGTTACATTTTAATTGAACCCCCCCTATATATATACGAATGCGTTTGGGAAATTGTCAGATCATTGAAGATTAGATATTTCCTTGTGTTTGTGTGTGATTGACAGTGGATATTACTTAGTTGACACACTGCATTGCGTCGTCTCATTAAATGGAAGTTGTCACGAAATAAAATGGATCTCTGGTAGTTGCATTTCATCTTGTTAAATGTCATGTGTCATTTGTTGATATACCTCTTGCAAGTATTTCCTAATTATCCACCTTGAACAACATTTTTGTTTCCAGTGATAGTGCTATGGCTAGAAAGACTATATTTGACAGATTAGTGTTGTCGGTTAAATAAATATAATAAAATTACAAACACTAGGCGGCTCGCTTTGAAGGAAAGTCATTTAAAGTGTGTACCATACCACACCTGATTACACAAGTTATTTGTCTATTGTAATGTATTATTTGCTTAATACAGCATCCCTATCTCATTGATAGGTTGCATGCATTCAGATAATTTGGAATATACTACTGACTAGCTCCCCCTGCAGGTATATTTCGGGACAACAGCAGCTCTGTATTAATCTCTTCCTCTGCAGTTCAGTAAACATTTGGGAGTTTATCCTCCAGCGCAGTTTCCACTAGCCATTCACCAACACTTCCTTTGCAAAAAGGAGAAAAAGTAGTTTTGAGCATTGCCACGGGCCAGTCTATGCATGAATAAACTCTTAATGAAACTAGACTATTGCTCTTCAACTCGTTACATTGCCTTGTATGCGATTTGTTTTATACGCACCTGAGACTGACTGGAGTATTCAGACACCACAATTATTTGGCCTGGTTATCATTTACATCTTGGTTTTCTGCAAGGACCTTTTTAAAAATATATATTTTTGATAGTCCCGCTTCTAGTCGAGAATCTCATCAGTACAGTGCTGAGTCTGACCTGTTCTGGTACTGCTTGTGGGTGTTGAGTTTACAAAGCTGCTATGTAGGCGTTTTCAGCGCGTGAAGCGTTTATTTTGGTGGACTGCACCCTTGAAAACTGATCAAAATCTGTGTGTGTCATTACTGCGTGATAGAAAATGGTTAGAAAAAGAGGAAGGGCTTGGCCGTGGCCTGGAAGAATTTCACTGGGTTCTTGTGTCATCTTGGCAGTTGCGAATTCCTGCCTCAGAAACTTTTTCCGCTTTTCTCATTAAACTTTTATTTAGGCTCGGCAAACTGATCCATTGTGAACTGGAAGGGCGCACATTATTGGCATCTGTAGCAGCCAGAGCGTGGTATAAAAGGGAGGGTTTTTAGTGGTGGCAGATTTTTATTTATCTTGAAGCATGGAGTTGGAATATGTTACAGAAAAAGGCGCCCGTGGGTACGCTCATCCTTCAAGATTTAATTAGTTTGGTTTATAGTGCCATAAGGTGTGTACTTGTTTCAATCTGTGGTGATCTTCACATTATTATCAGCCTGCTGTAGTGTTGTCTGGTGTGCGATTGCTGTTGCCCATGGGTCGGTCATTCAACACAAAAAAGTGGACTTCGACAGCCATCGCATTAATCTGTACCAGGGAAAATAACCATCACCATATTCATTGGGAATACATTCGATAGTATAAAGGAACAGTCCTCCAAGCCAAAGTCCCATGCTCCTGACCAAACATAGAGAACTGATGTTATATAGTGCACAAATGAACATAAACTTAATTAAATTCATCATATTTAATATTTGATTGCACATCCTTTTTTGCATGCCATGACTTCCTGATGTCTGTGACCCAACAACATCAAAAGACTCTTGATATCTTATTATCAGGTACTCTTACAAGCGATACTATAACCTCTGCATTTGAATGGATCTTTATGGGAATTGGGGGGGGGTGGGGGGACTAGATTAAGCTGTAAATTACATGGGAATAGTATGGAACACATGGTTGACTAAATGGCTGTTAGTCATCATGAGTCAGATATGCAGCAAAGTGATGTTTTGAGGCTCGTCTGCACTTCAACTTTATTGTCATTGTAGCCTTTCAAACCCAAAGTGCTAGAATACAGAACCAAAATAACAATGAATTATGGTGCTCTGTATATACACACACACACACACACACAGACGGGTGACAAATTGAAGGAAAAACTCACACGGACAATGTTCCATGCACATGTATGTGAAATATGTATTTGCGTATATGCATTTCATGTGTAAAATATGGGTTGCTTGTTTGTTTCGATTGTGTCTGGTGGCTCTGTGATGCTGTGGAGGGCAAATCAATACAAAGTTATTCTGAGTGATCAACTTTATCCTATGATGAAACATTTCTATCCTGATGGGAGTGGTCTCTTCCAGGGTGACAATGCCCCCATCCACAGGGCACGAGGGGTCGCTGAACGGTTTATGTATGAAAAGGATGTGAATCATATGCTATGGCCTTCGCAGTCACCAGATCTCAACCCAATTGAACACCTATTGTGGAGCGACGTGTTAGACAGCTCTCTCCACCATCCACCATCAAAACGCCTAATGAGGGAATCTTTTTCGGAAGAATGGTGCTCCATCCCTCCAGTAGAGTTCCAGAGACTAGAATCTATGCCAAGGTGCATTGAAGCTGTTCTGGCGGCTTGTGGTGGCCCAACACCTTACTAAGACACTTTATGTTGGGTTTTTCTTTAATTTGTCACCCGTCTTTGTGTATATAAATTATATACATATATGTGTCTATATATAATCTTGGTCGACGTGATGCTTTGCTGCTGTGGTTAATTGCATTGTGTGTACGTGTGTGTGTGTGTCTCAGTGTGTTCCAGGTCAGGTTCAGCCAATGGAGGACCACACAGTGCACCAGACGGAGCACATGACCATCGAGGCGCACACCGTGGCTCAGCAGGTACAGCAGGTGCACGTGGCCACGTACACGGAGCACAGCATGCTGAGCGCAGACGAGGACTCGCCCTCCTCGCCCGAGGACGACATCTACGACGACTCCGACATCCTCAACTCCACAGGGGCCGATGAGGTCACCGCTCACCTGGCTGCTGCAGGTGAGGCTCGTTCTGCCCGCCCACCAACCTCACAGGCTTCTACTCTCTTCAAAAATGAGCGTTGTCTAAAAAGTTCCCAGTCTTATAGTAAAAATATTTTTTATGAAGTCTCCTGTCACATTGCAGCCATTTGGAGCAAAATATATTTGAGTGCATACTGCAGGTGTAGTTAAAGAAGTGTCCACTAGGAGGCACAGTTGTAACACAAAAAGCTCAGTGATCTGGGGTACAGCTTGGGGATAGGGGAGTATTTACAGCATAGCTGTCTTTGTGGCCTGATCTGCATTGATCATAGTGCATTGATTGATAAATCGTTCAATCAGCTTATGACACAATGCACTATGTTCAAGATCTGCATGCTTTTGATTAAAAGGTTAAGGTCTGTGCATCAGGTACTATCCATGAGAATAATGAGTTGAATTAAAGGAGGTGTGTGAGGGTGAGATGTAGGTTAGGATATTCCCAGCAGTGTAGATTTTGGTTAGGGAACTTGTTCGATTTGCAGTCTGGGGCACTGTTATACCTTTGTGTGAGGTACTTATTTTAAATTGCACCTGATTTTATCCAGCTGTGTGAATGGGGAGTATGTAAAAATTCATGTAAGTCATTCTGGATGAGAACATCTGCTAAATGCCAAAAAAATTTAAACGTGTCGCATCACGTTGCGTCCCCCCACCCCCCAGGCCCCGTGGGTCTGGCGGCAGCCGCTGCCGTGGCAACAGGGAAGAAGCGGAAACGACCACACATCTTCGAGTCCAACCCCTCAATCCGGAAAAGACAGCAGACCCGTCTCCTCAGGTGAGCCCCGTACCTGGAGCCCCCCCCTCTTCCTCTCCCTCTAACCCAGGGGTGTTCAGTCTTATCCGAAACGGGTTGGTGTGGGAACAGGTTTTTTTTTTTTTTAGCCCAGCACTACGACACAGATTAATGAACTAATCATGGGGTTCAATCAAGACCTTGATAAGTACAATCGGGTGTCTTAGTGCCGGGCTAAAGGAAAAGCCTGCACTCACATCGGCCCTTTTTCTGTAAGATTGGTCACCTCTTCTGTAACCCCTCTCTCTCTCTCCTTTCTCTAACCCTTTCTCCCTCTGTCTTCGTTTAACCCCTCTATCTTCCTGTAAATCCTTCATTTCTTTCCCTTCTCTCTACTCTTTCATTTTCTCCTCCTCCCTCTCTCACCCTTCTTTTCACACATGCACACACGCACACACGCACACACGCACACACGCACACACACACACACACACACACACAGGTTCTCTTGCTTATTTCATCACCTTTTCTCACTTTTTTTTTACTCCATCTCTCTCTTCTATCCCTCTTCCCCCTTCCCTCACTCCCTCTCTCTCTGGGAGAAAGGGTAACAGGAACCTCATTGTATATTATTTCCAGACCCGTGCTTTTTTCCACTATATATAGAACGTATTTGAAAGAAATACTGTTATTTTCAGCTCGCTTGAACGGTTTGCTGTTATTAGATAGCATCTTTTATGCCCCTTTGAGGTAAAAATAATGAATAATGTGTCATTCTCAAAATTTTCTTTGTGGAATGCATACATATTTAGGGAAAATGTAAAATGAGTAACATAAGTAAAGATATGTTTTAACAACAAGCTTAATATACTCATATACAACTAGTTAATATTGTTTTTATTGTGTACACACAGTAATTCCACCGTGTACAATGACAAGACAAACAGTATATGAACATTCCACCCTGGAGTATTCAAAGTTAATTAATAAGTGTAAAGTCTTTTGAGTTTTGAGTTTGTGGTAATGCTCAGCGATTGTGTAGCCAAGCCACACATATTAATAAAAGTTAGTATACCACGAAATTAAACACGCGCTTACAAATAAGCCGCATACTCATCACAACCCATGCAAGGGTGAAAATCGAGTTACACAAACATTTGTACACACGCTAACAAGGACCCGTGAGAGGTTGGAACTCTGAATTTAGGGGTCCCTCGCGAGATCGCGCACGCTACTGCCTCTCTTGGGTCCGGACGAGGGTTGCGTTTAATAAGTTGCGTAGCGTTCAAGGCGAACCGTAGCAAAGCGTTGTGCCTTTTCATCATAGCCTACACGGTATAGATTACCGCGACAGTTTGGATAGTATGTCGTTGCTCATGCACAGGAAGGAAACCGTAGGCATTTAAAAAATAATAAAACTTGTATGATCATATTAAGTAGTTTTTGGTGTTTCTCTCTTTTAATTTGTTAAAGGAATATAATAATGAATAATAATATTATTGTATATAATGTGTGTAATTAGCAAAAACTACCAGCAGATGGAGCCAATTGTGTGTCCAGAATATAAACAACAGGAACTGTAGGGAGGGGAAGGGGTGGCTGAGCAGCCGGAGATACTGCGGAATTTCATTCGCTAATTTGTTTATTACAAGCCAGTTGAGCTAATTTGTACATCTGCGTGTTCTGCCTTCTCCGTAGGAAACTGAGAGCCACTCTCGATGAGTACACCACTAGAGTGGGCCAGCAGGCCATCGTCCTGTGCATCTCTCCCTCAAAACCCAACGCCATGTACAAAGTGTTCGGGGCTGCACCCCTAGAGAACGTGGTGAGTCCTGCCCACTGCTTCTCTTGCTCCGCCCCGGGCTCAAACAGGCCTCCTTTCTTCCATTGGGTACAACCAGGAAATTGGACAATGTTCCATGCACATGTATGTGAAATATGTATTTGCGTATATGCATTTCATGTGTAAAATATGGGTTGCTTGTTTGTTTCGATTGTGTGTGTGTATTGCATCTCTGTGCCACCTGCAGAGAAACCTCCATCTCCGCCATTTTAATTGGGAGCTTGCAACAAAGTGTATTTTAGTATATTTCTGCCCGTCCGTGGTGTACAGGGATGTATCTGTGACTG
>CM040404.1:126747910-126900410 GCA_022702515.1 Ilyophis sp. 1 JC-2022
CAAGCAGACACACACAGACACACACAGACACACATACGCACACAAGCAGACACACACACACACACACACACACACACACACACACACACACATACGCGCACACACAGACACACAAGCAGACACACACACACACACACACAGTGCCTCTCATTCCCCTTTATCTCTAGCCCACTCCAAAATTTTTGCAAGCAACTTACATGGAGCCATGTACCAATCAGGCTCCATTGTATTGCTTTAACCTTGAGCTCTCCCTCTTCCTCTCTCTCTCACTATCTTTCTCTCTTTCACTCACACTTACTCTCACTCTTTCACTCACTTTCGCATGCACACACTCACTCACATTCTCACCCACTTTCTCACACTCACTCACTCACTCACTCACTCAGTCACTCACTCACTCACTCAGTCAGTCACTCACATTCTCACTCTCTCACTCACTCATTCAGTCACTCACATTCTCACCCACTTTCTCACGTCACTCACTCACTCACTCACTCACTCACTCAGTGTGCTAAGCCTCTCACTCCCAGACTCTTACCAGTTGACCTGAGATCTCGTTATCCCCGCCTGTTCTTCCCTATGCTTTTTCCTACCTTAATAAAAGCAGACATGTTTATTTCTGTTCTATGGAGGGGTGTCCCTGGATCTCCTAAAACCAGGAAACGGATGATGTCATTACCGCTGGTTTTGCTCTGATCCAGGGGTAGAGTGGGGGTGGGAGTGTTTAAAATGTGCTGACCTGTTCAGTTGGTTTGATATGAGCAGGTGGGCAGTCTGGGGTGGGGTTGGGGTGGTTAGGGCTCTAAAGAGGGGGGTGTGAAGCCAGATCAGGGTGGATTATGAGATTGCCTGAGCTACTGTCATTACTTAATTGCCCCTGATTGTCTTGGGCCAGAGAAGGAAGTGGGGGTTCTTTTATTCACCATGTAAAACCCTCTCTTCTCATCTCTGGCCCAATACATGTAATAAAGTGCTTTCAGTGATTTTAGTATGTAGGTAGATATTCATGCGAGTGGCACTTTAAGTTTTTTATTTCAATTTGTTTTAGCACTTTGTGCAGAAGTTGCTGTATGTGCCTGTTACGGGGATTTGCTTATTCTGGAGAAATCTCATTTCTTATGTGTATTTGTAGCTAGACTTGTGTGTTTCAATAGAACTAGCTTCTCTTTTAGCTGTACGGCTGTGCTGTAGATTATGTGCGTATGAATAAGCATTCCATTCATATCACAGACGATGATCGTGCTGCAGACAGTTTAACTGTCCTGTTTATCATTCCCTTTTTCCCCTGCTTTCTTGTCCTTTATCTCTCCCTCTCTTTCTCGCTTCGTCTTTCCTCTCTTTCTCTGTTTTCTCCCTTTCTCTCACACTCCCTCCCGAAAAAGGCCCAGTTAAGAGCGTTCATCCCGGAGATGCTGAAGTATTCGACAGGGCGGGGCAAGCCGGGATGGGGGAAAGAGAGCTGCAAGCCGGTGTGGTGGCCGGAGGACATCCCCTGGGCCAACGTTCGCAGCGACGTCCGCACTGAGGAGCAGAAACAGAGGGTGAGACAGAAAGGGTGTGGGGCCTGGGTACTTTCTCCATGGTAGAGGGGAAAAGGGGGAGGAGATTGGTACACGAGTCTTCTTTCTCTGGTATAGTATACCGATATCTGATTTTCATATGTTGGCATGTGTGTGTGTGTGTGTGTGTGTGTGTGTGTGTGTGCGCGTGCGTGCATGTCTGTGCTATATATGTGTGTGTGCGTGTGCGTGCGTGCGCACGTGTATGTCTGTGTGTGTGTATCTGTGTTTTCCCTCATGCGTGTGTGTGTCTGCGGTGTGGAGCCACAGACAGATGACGGTGTGTTTCCCTCTCTTTTGCGGTGGGAAGCAGGTCTGTGTGCGCGTGCGTGTGTGTGTGTGCGTGCGTGCGTGCGTGCGTGCGTGCGTGCGTGCGTGCGTGCGTGTGTGGAAGATCGGCTGTGGAGCCACAGACAGATGACGGTGGGTTTCCCTCTTTTGCGGTGGGAAGCAGGTGTCCTGGACTCAAGCCTTGCGGACCATAGTGAAGAACTGCTACAAGCAGCACGGACGCGAGGACCTGCTCTACGCCTTCGAGGATCAGCAAGTCACCCACCAACATGTGGCCACCACCGCCACCCACAGCATCGCCCACCTCGTACCCTCTCAGACCGTTGTTCAGACAATCAGCAACCCCGACGGCACTGTGTCCCTCATACAAGTGAGTATCTGCAGAGGCTGGCCTGGGCTTTGCTAAGCTTACCTGGGCTGGGCTGGCCTTTGCTAAACTGGGCTCAGCTGGGTGGTCTGGGCTTTGCTGAACTAGGCCGGTATGGGCTTTGATAAACTGGGATAGGTTTGGCTGGGCTTTGTTGAGCTGGACTGGGATTTGCTGGGCTGGGCTGGGCTGGGCTTTGCTAAACTAGGCTAGGTTTGGCTGAGCTTTGTTGAGCTTTGTTGGGCTAAGCTGGGCTTTGTTGAGCTGGTCTTTGCTTTGTTGGGCTGGACGAGTCTGGGCTGATGAGAGTCCAAGGCCTTCATTCATGAGGATCTGTATAGTTTGTGTTGAGTGTTTTGTCAGGAGCTGGGTTAGGGTTAGATTGAATGATCTGTATAGTTTGTGTTCAGTGTTTTGTCAGGAGCTGGGTTAGATTGAATGATCTGTATAGTTTGTGTTGAGTGTTTTGTCAGGAGCTGGGTTAGGGTTAGATTGAATGATCTGTATAGTTTGTGTTGAGTGTTTTGTCAGGAGCTGGGTTAGATTGAATGATCTGTATAGTTTGTGTTGAGTGTTTTGTCAGGAGCTGGGTTAGATTGAATTATCTGTATAGTTTGTGTTGAGTGTTTTGTCAGGAGCTGGGTTAGATTGAATGATCTGTATAGTTTGTGTTCAGTGTTTTGTCAGGAGCTGGGTTAGGGTTAGATTGAATGATCTGTATAGTTTGTGTTCAGTGTTTTGTCAGGAGCTGGGTTAGATTGAATGATCTGTATAGTTTGTGTTGAGTGTTTTGTCAGGAGCTGGGTTAGAGTTAGATTGAATGATCTGTATAGTTTGTGTTCAGTGTTTTGTCAGGAGCTGGGTTAGGGTTAGATTGAATGATCTGTATAGTTTGTGTTGAGTGTTTTGTCAGGAGCTGGGTTAGGGTTAGATTGAATGCTTTGTTCTGAGGCTGTGGCTTGTTCTTTCTACACAAACAAATACACTTGAAATTTTACCCCCCCCCTGCTGCTCCCCGTACTGTACTCACAGGTGGGGACCGGCGCTACCGTGGCCACCCTGGCCGACGCCTCTGAACTGCCCACCACGGTCACCGTCGCCCAGGTCAACTACTCCACGGTTACGGACGGGGAGGTGAGGGCCTGGATGGGGGAGGGGGGAACTCCTCGCTCGGGGTTCTCTTGGTCCTCAGGAATGTGTCTTCATACTGGAAAAGTCACGGAAAAGGTCATGGAAAAGCGGTCAGATTTTCCGCTGCCCTTAAATGTCAGAAAATGGCCTTATTAATTTAGAAAAGATTAATGCAACTGAAATGCATCCATTTTACTGTACTGTTATTTTAGTTTGAGCATCTCTCTCTGTATCTTCTTCTGTCTGTGAGTGTGCATCTTTCTCTGTCTCTAACTCTCCCATGCTCTCTTTGTGAGTGTGTAACTCTCCTTTTCTGTGAGTAAGTAACCCTCTCTCTCTCTGTGAGTATATAACTCTCTCTGTGAGTGTGTAACTCTATCTCCCTCTCTGTGAGTGTGTAACTCTATCTCCCTCTCTGTGAGTGTGTAACTCTCTCCCTCTTTGTGAGTGTGTAACTCTCTCCCTCTTTGTGAGTGTGTAACTCTCTCCCTCTTTGTGAGTGTGTAACTCTCTCTCCCTCTCTGTGAGTGTGTAACTCTCTCTCCCTCTCTGTGAATGTGTAACTCTCTCTCCCTCTTTGTGAGTGTGTAACTCTCTCTCCCTCTTTGTGAGTGTGTAACTCTCTCTCCCTCTTTGTGAGTGTGTAACTCTCTCTCCCTCTTTGTGAGTATGTAACTCTCTCTCCCTCTTTGTGAGTGTGTAACTCTCTCCCTCTTTGTGAGTGTGTAACTCTCTCTCCCTCTTTGTGAGTATGTAACCCTCTCCCTCTCTGTGAGTGTGTAACTCTCTCTCCCTCTTTGTGAGTATGTAACTCTCTCTCCCTCTCTGTGAGTGTGTAACTCTCTCTCCCTCTCTGTGAGTGTGTAACTCACTCTCCCTCTTTGTGAGTGTGTAACTCTCTCTCCCTCTCTGTGAGTGTGTAACTCTCTCTCCCTCTCTGTGAGTGTGTAACTCTCTCTCCCTCTCTGTGAGTGTGTAACTCTCTCTCCCTCTTTGTGAGTATGTAACCCTCTCCCTCTCTGTGAGTGTGTAACTCTCTCTCCCTCTTTGTGAGTATGTAACTCTCTCTCCCTCTTTGTGAGTGTGTAACTCTCTCTCCCTCTTTGTGAGTGTGTAACTCTCTCTCCCTCTCTGTGAGTGTGTAACCCTCTCCCTCTCTGTGAGTGTGTAACTCTCTCTCCCTCTTTGTGAGTATGTAACTCTCTCTCCCTCTTTGTGAGTGTGTAACTCTCTCTCCCTCTTTGTGAGTATGTAACTCTCTCCCTCTTTGTGAGTGTGTAACTCTCTCTCCCTCTTTGTGAGTATGTAACTCTCTCCCTCTTTGTGAGTGTGTAACTCACTCTCCCTCTTTGTGAGTATGTAACTCTCTCTCCCTCTTTGTGAGTGTGTAACTCACTCTCCCTCTTTGTGAGTATGTAACTCTCTCTCCCTCTTTGTGAGTATGTAACTCTCTCCCTCTTTGTGAGTATGTAACTCTCTCCCTCTTTGTGAGTGTGTAACTCACTCTCCCTCTTTGTGAGTATGTAACTCTCTCCCTCTTTGTGAGTATGTAACTCTCTCCCTCTTTGTGAGTGTGTAACTCTCTCTCCCTCTTTGTGAGTATGTAACTCTCTCCCTCTTTGTGAGTGTGTAACTCACTCTCCCTCTTTGTGAGTGTGTAACTCTCTCTCTCTCTCCCTCTCTCTCAGAGTGTATAACTCTCTCTGTTTCTGAGTTTGTATCTCCCTCTGTGTGTATCTCCCTGTGTGTGTGTCTAACTCTCCCCCTTGCTCTCTCTGGTGCAGGTGGAGCAGAACTGGGCCACTCTACAGGGAGGGGAGATGACCATCCAGACCACTCAGGCTTCCGAGGCCACACAGGCTGTAGCCTCGTTAGCGGAAGCAGCGGTTGCCGCATCCCAGGAGATGCAGCAAGGAGCAACCGTTACCATGGCGCTCAACAGGTATGGAGTGGAGCGAGGGAAGGCATGATAAAATAGCACCTCACAACTACAAGCCAGTGACGGGATGGCGGTTTTCTCCAAATACTCTTGAGATAAACCTACGCTTGCTCTTACGCAGTTTAGCCCTGTTTGGTGCGCATCTGAAACGCTCAGCACGGTTTCCATAGCGCGCTCCCCTGTGGCCCAGCCACAGTCGGCCCTGGATCAGCGGCCCCTCAGGGGGGCTTGTTACGGGAGCGGCTCGACTTCCACCCCAGAAGAGCGGCAGCGATCTCTCCGCTCGCTCACACTCCCGCCTCCTCTGTTCCGCTGAGGAACTCTCCCTCCCCCCAGAATGCACTGGGGCTTTGTAGCAGAAAATTATGTTCAGCTTGTTCTTTATATGAAGATGGATAGATAGACAGACAAATAGAAATGGAGATGGGTAAACCCATAGAGAGTTAGATGGATAGATATAAAAGTTGTAAACAAGTTGTTGAATCATGGTTATACTGGGGAGGGTGGTTGGGGTAATTGCATCTAAGGGTGCAGATATTTTTCAAGGAGCTTTACTTTGTGGATTTATGGGAAATGTTATCTGGAAATGGGAACACCATCCACTGATAATGAGAGGAAAATCGGCATGTTTGGCACTGATAGCACAGTAGATGCTAATCTCCTTCCTGTTTTAGCCTACATTTTCTTACCAGTGGAAAGGGCTTCTTTGAAAAAGCACTTGACATTTTACCCTCTTGTTTATTCAAATGGAATTATTATGAAGTATCAGGGTAAGCTCCTGTGTGGTTTGTAAAGTGCTAAAGAGGCAGGAATTGAGCCACACCATACTTTCTGCTACAGTTAGTCAGCTTACATACAGGCCTATCCAGCCTCACCGATTCGGTTTCACACTTGAAAATTGCAACGAGTGAATATTTGATTTAATATTGAGGAGGAGCTGGAAACAGGTACGGGAAATGCTGAATGTTTCCTGTAAATTACTCAGAACTTAAAACCCTGCTGTGGGCGATTTGCTTTAAAATAAAAGGGGAGTGCAGCACTATTTTTTGGTGTGGCCATACTGAGTGTAACTACTAAATGAGTAAAAAAATTAAGGGTAGTTACAAGCAGTTATTTGCTGTTCCAACTGTGATCTCACGCCTACTGTGACCTCATGCCTACTGTGATCTCGCCTACTGTGATCTCATTCCTATTGTGATGTCACACCTGCTGTGAGCTCATGCATACTGGAAACCCGCCACTGCTGTGATGTCACCCCTACTGTGAGCTCACCCTACTAAGTGAACTCAACTGTAAGCTCACCCCACTGTGATAGCACACTACCTTTGGATAGATAGATGGAGGATTGAGAATGTGGAACAGGTGAGGCAGAGATGTGACAGAAAAGCAGCTTGTACTCCACCCGCCCCTCGCCTCTCACACACAATTAGACTTCCTTCCATCAGCAATTTTCACTAATAACCCTCTTTGTTGATCAGGTCCCTGGAGCATGTTCACTAGGTCCTTGGTGCATTCAGTGTGATTGGCTGTTTGTTTCTAACACTGTGGGGGAGGTGATAGGCAGACAGGCAGATCCAACCCCCCCACCTGGGCATTTACCACTGATTCTAACTCAACTGGAGCTCTAGGACTAGCGTTTGTTTAAAGCCTCTCTTTCCCTTCATAAAGGTGTATGGTGCTTGTTGCGCATGTAATACCAGCAGGGCATCATGCTTGTGGCCAGTTTCATTTCATGAAGTTAATTGAATAATGTGAAAGTTCTGTGAGGATTTTTAAATTCAGTAATGTAATTGACCGCTGACCCTGATACATACTGTGTTTCTCTCATTGTATCTGTCCTGTCCGTAATATATCCACGGTTTGGTTTCTGTGAGATATTGTTTTAGTTTCTGGTTTCGCGCAGATACAGGGCAGGTTTTGGGTCAGTTACAGGTCATTGAGACGCTGCTAAGAACAGTCCTACTGTTTTCATATTGTGATCTAGAGAGGGAAAAGGGAAAAAAGCAGGGTTTGGGCTATCGTGTGTGTGTCTGTGTGTGTGTGTGTGTGTGCGCGCTCCATATTGCAGTGTGTATAAGTGTATATTTGTGCTCCGTATTGCAGTGAGCTAGTGTGTATAAGTGTGTGTAACTGTGCTTTGTATTGCAGTGAGCTAGTGTGTATAAGTGTGTAACTCTGTACTTTGTATTGCAGTGAGCTAGTGTGTATAAGTGTGTAACTTTGTGCTTTGTATTGCAGTTAGCTAGTGTGTAACTCTGTACTTTGTATTGCAGTGAGCTATTGTGTATAAGTGTGTATATCTGTGCTCTGTATTGTAGTGAGCTAGTGTGTATAAGTGTGTAACTCTGTGCTTTGTATTGCAGTGAGCTAGTGTGTATAAGTGTGTAACTCTGTGCTTTGTATTGCAGTGAGCTAGTGTGTATAAGTGTGTAACTGTGCTTTGTATTGCAGTGAGCTAGTGTGTATAAGTGTGTAACTCTGTGCTTTGTATTGCAGTGAGCTAGTGTGTATAAGTGTGTAACTCTGTGCTTTGTATTGCAGTGAGGCAGCGGCTCATGCAGTAGCGACGTTGGCGGAGGCCACATTGCAGGGCGGGGGGCAGATCGTTCTGGCAGGAGAGACGGCCGCTGCGGTGGGAGCGCTAACCGGCGTGCAGGATGGCACTGGTACGTACCTGCTTATATCAGCCTCGGCAGTGCACATGCGCTGTACCACACTGCAAACTCCAAATCTTAACAAGCATTTTAATCTTATATTTTGAATCTTATTTCTGTTACCTTTTTGCTAAATAAGACAAAAAGATTGCCCGTGGGGTGAGAGTTTTACTCATTTAAAGATTTGCCAGTGGGTTAAGATAATTTCACTTGTCAAGCATAAAGTAACTGAAAACAAACCACAGCAGAGCACAGGTTCTGTACCACCCTGCTGCTATCAGCCCCAGCAGTGCACAGGCTCTGTACCACCCTGCTGCTATCAGCCCCAGCAGAGCACAGGTTCTGTACCACCCTGCTGCTATCAGCCCCAGCAGTGCACAGGCTCTGTACCACGCTGCTGCACCACCCTGCTGCTATCAGCCCCAGCAGTGCACAGGCTCTGTACCACCCTGCTGCTATGAGCCTCAGCAGTGCACAGGCTCTGTACCACCCTGCTGCTATCAGCCCCAGCAGTGCACAGGCTCTGTACCACCCTGCTGCTATCAGCCTCAGCAGTGCACAGGCTCTGTACCACCCTACTGCTATCAGCCCCAGCAGTGCACAAGCTCTGTACCACCCTGCTGCTATCAGCCCCAGCAGTGCACAGGCTCTGTACCACCCTGCTGCTATCAGCCTCAGCAGTGCACAGGCTCTGTACCACCCTGCTGCTATCAGCCCCAGCAGTGCACAGGCTCTGTACCACCCTACTGCTATCAGCCCCAGCAGTGCACAGGCTCTGTACCACCCTGCTGCTATCAGCCTCAGCAGTGCACAGGCTCTGTACCACCCTGCTGCTATCAGCCCCAGCAGTGCACAGGCTCTGTACCACCCTACTGCTATCAGCCCCAGCAGTGCACAAGCTCTGTACCACCCTGCTGCTATGAGCCTCAGCAGTGCACAGGCTCTGTACCACCCTGCTGCTATCAGCCCCAGTAGTGCACTGGCTCTGTACCACCCTGCTGCTATGAGCCACAGCAGTGCACAGGCTCTGTACCACCCTACTGCTATCAGCCCCAGCAGTGCACAAGCTCTGTACCACCCTGCTGCTATGAGCCTCAGCAGTGCACAGGCTCTGTACCACCCTACTGCTATCAGCCCCAGCAGTGCACAGGCTCTGTACCACCCTGCTGCTATGAGCCACAGCAGTGCACAGGCTCTGTACCACCCTACTGCTATCAGCCCCAGCAGTGCACAAGCTCTGTACCACCCTGCTGCTATGAGCCTCAGCAGTGCACAGGCTCTGTACCACCCTACTGCTATCAGCCCCAGCAGTGCACAAGCTCTGTACCACCCTGCTGCTATGAGCCACAGCAGTGCACAGGCTCTGTACCACCCTACTGCTATCAGCCCCAGCAGTGCACAAGCTCTGTACCACCCTGCTGCTATGAGCCACAGCAGTGCACAGGCTCTGTACCACCCTGCAGCTATGAGCCTCAGCAGTGCACAGGCTGTTTACCACCCTGCAGCTATGAGCCACAGCAGTGCACAGGCTCTGTACCACCCTACTGCTATCAGCCCCAGCAGTGCACAAGCTCTGTACCACCCTGCTGCTATGAGCCACAGCAGTGCACAGGCTCTGTACCACCCTGCAGCTATGAGCCTCAGCAGTGCACAGGCTGTTTACCACCCTGCAGCTATGAGCCCCAACAGTGCACAGGCTGTTTACCACTCTGCTGCTATCAGCCACAGCAGTGCACAGGCTCTGTATCTCCCTACTTATATCATTCTCAGCAGTGCTGCTAGCCTGGGTATCAGAGCCGGGTATCAGAGCCGGGTATCAGAGCCGGGTATCAGAGCTGGGTATCAGAGCTGGGTATCAGAGCTGGGTATCAGAGCCAGGTATCAGAGCTGGGTATCAGAGCCAGGTAAGAGAGCACACACCTGGGCTTTGAGCTACCTGATCTACCCTCAGTGACACACACACACACCTGGGATTCGACCTACCTCATCTGCCCTCAGTGACACACACACGCACACCTGGGATTTCAGCTACCTCATCTGCCCTGTATGACACACACACACTCACTCACTCACTCACTCACTTACACACTCACACACACACACACACACACACACACACACACACACACACACACACACACACCCTGGCGGTCCGCTGAGACTGGTGATGCTGCTTTTCCACTGCCACTGGTTGTATGGAATAATCGAGAGGGGAGATGTATGATACCGATATATATAGATTGATTAACAAGGGCATGGCAGTTTGTGTTGTTTGTTTAATCACCTCCCTGTGTGAATATATATATGTACGTCCTGATATGACCTTGAACACGTGGCATGCTTTGTTCTGGTAAATACGTCCATCACACAATGTCACCTCGGCCTTGTTTGTTCTGCAGTCTGCCGGTGTCAGGTCCCCAGTAGTTTAGCGAGCACTGAATGTTTTTTCTCTAACCCTCTGTGTTCTTATGGGACAGCTGGGTAGTGTTTGTGCAATTTTACTGGTTCTTAGTCTCCCAGGTTTCCCTCTGTGTTCCCGCATGTAGGCTGTTGTATGTTAAAGGCAGTTGGTGGGAGGCATGTCTTTTTTATCTGCAGTCAGGACTGACCAATTACTACTGCGTGCTTAGCTCTGACTGACACTTGGCTGTATGAGGGAAAAAACCCCAGGACCAGACGGGTTGATTATTAAAATTTAGGTGATGGTTCTTTCCCTTCTATTTGAAAAGTGCAGCCAAGCCGAGTTTCCTCAAGGTGAGATTTTACTGCAAGCTCCCAACTAGCCCGTGATGCTTGGCACGAGCAGTCAGGTCCATATCCCCTGCACTGGCTTGGTGAACTACTAATGAGGACAGCGCCATTACAGTAGAACACTCCTGTTCCAGGCGGGCGTTCTGATTGGCTGGGAGACTGAGGCGCTGTGATGAAGTCATCGCTTTAGCTACGTTTGGGAGGGAGTGTAGCATAACGGTTAGCATAATGGCAACTGGGCTTCTAAATCCAAGGTTGAGGGTTTCAGTCCCACTGCCGTTGTACCCTTGCGCTAGGTACTCAGCCTGAATTACTTCAGTAAACATCCAGCTGTATTAATGGACTGTATGTATGTAAATCACTCTGGATAAAAGTTTCTGCTAATATTGCGGAAAATGTTGAAATATAAATGTCTGAGTGATGGCTTACAAAAAGAAAAACCCCTCTTTTCATGCAAATGGGCCAGTTTGGGTCAGTGGAAGAGCTTGGTAACAGATCAGTCACTTTTTGAGAAGGCTCGCCTGTAAGTCACGAAGGGAGAGGCGAGAGACCCCAGTACAGCTGCTGCTCTATGTACAGAAGGGAGAGGCGAGAGACCCCAGTACAGCTGCTGCTCTATGTACAGTATGTAGAAGGGAGAGGCGAGAGACCCCAGTACAGCTGCTGCTCTATGTACAGTATGTAGAAGGGAGAGGCGAGAGACCCCAGTACAGCTGCTGCTCTATGTACAGTATGTAGAAGGGAGAGGCGAGAGACCCCAGTACAGCTGCTGCTCTATGTACAGAAGGGAGAGGCGAGAGACCCCAGTACAGCTGCTGCTCTATGTACAGAAGGGAAAGGCGAGAGACCCCAGTACAGCTGCTGCTCTATGTACAGAAGGGAGAGGCGAGAGACCCCAGTACAGCTGCTGCTCTGTGTACAGTATGTAGAAGGGAGAGGCGAGAGACCCCAGTACAGCTGCTGCTCTATGTACAGTATGTAGAAGGGAGAGGTGAGAGACCCCAGTACAGCTGCTGCTCTATGTACAGTATGTAGAAGGGAGAGGCGAGAGACCCCAGTACAGCTGCTGCTCTGTGTACAGTATGTAGAAGGGAGAGGCGAGAGACCCCAGTACAGCTGCTGCTCTGTGTACAGTATGTAGAAGGGAGAGGCGAGAGACCCCAGTACAGCTGCTGCTCTGTGTACAGTATGTAGAAGGGAGAGGCGAGAGACCCCAGTACAGCTGCTGCTCTGTGTACAGTATGTAGAAGGGAGAGGCGAGAGACCCCAGTACAGCTGCTGCTCTGTGTACAGAAGGGAGAGGCGAGAGACCCCAGTACAGAAGGGAGAGGCGAGAGACCCCAGTACAGAAGGGAGAGGCGAGAGACCCCAGTACAGAAGGGAGAGGCGAGAGACCCCAGTACAGCTGCTGCTCTATGCACAGTATGCAGCGTGTGGGAATGTAAGAACGTGACCATCGGGTCGGTAAAGAGTGACACTAGTTCAGTCTGGTGTCGTGTGTTGGCCACCGGTGGACCCTCCCAGCTGCCGGTTTCAACTACTGACCCCCCTGCACCAGCTCGTTTCTGCCCCAAGGCATCGTTTCCTGTCAGCCCCCCCCCCCCCCCCCCCCCCCTCGCTCCCAGGGGGGACTTGTCTCGGGGGCACTCCTAAAGAGCTTTGATCCTCTCCATTATCAGCCCACTCTAATCACCCAGCCAGCTGTCAGTATGGCCGTCTTGCACCCCCGCTACACACACGCAGACACACAGACGCACACCTATATAAACACACACACACACACACACACATATATATACAGATATATGTGTGTGTGTATATATATATATATACACACACACAAACACACACACACACACACACCAGGGGTCGCGTTAGGCCGGCAATTGCCGGTTTTGACCATTTTTTTATGACAAAGGCCAGAAAATGTAATTCCCTCCGGATATTCGGGCCGGTAAAAAAACCCAAAAAAAGATTGAACTTTGCAATATAGTAATTTTACATATTTACTCTCAAAACCACGGCAATTTATCACTAGGCCTATTATCACCGCAAGTCAGACAACGCTACTCTCACAAAATCCGGTAGGCTATTTCAAATCGTCCCGACTGGGGAAACTTAAAAACTTTTTATTTACACCAACTTGGTCAGGTTGGGGTTCTGTAAGACCACTGAGAGGCAGCACGGCAGCCAAACGCCCACCGCCCGGATTATCCAACGAATAGGGCGCCTCTTTGGGAAGCCATTAGCACATTAGCGCTTGTGGCGCAAATATGAGTAACATTAACCAGGGGAGTGCAGGAGGGTTCTTCAGAGGCTTGGAGAGTGGGGCGCTAGGCCAGGCGAGCCTAATGGAGTGACCCCGTAATGAGCCTGTGGAGAACGGGGGCTGTGGGCGGCATTTACGGTGGTCTCCAAGGGTTCCGGACCCCTGCACCACACCTTACCCAATCGCATCCCTTCTCCAATCGCGCCCTGACCCAATCACGGCCCGCTCTTGAGAAGAGGCTGGGTGCTGATTGGGGCCTTTGTCTGCAGTGTGGGCGATGTTGCCTCACTGTCACGGTAACGGAATGACGGGCGTCTGACAGGAGGGCGGGGCACTCTTCACTCAGCAATAAGCCTTCCTCTCCTCTTGAGCCCTGCAATCACGCTGACCTAATTAGCCAAATCAACACTGATTCACTGCGGGCGGAGATCTCCTTAAGCAGGCTTCTCCAATACAAACGCAAACACACACGACAGACCCGAGCCGATCTGGGGAGCCGGCTCAACCCAACCTCCTATACGTTTTAACAGTTCCAAAGAATTGAGTGAAACAGTGAATTTAAAAGTTTTAGGTGTGCCTTTTTACCCTATAAATTACCCCAGCTGTTCCTGAATTTATTTCACACATGCACTAATTCAGGCTTTTCCAATGTGATTTTTGTATTTGCTAATTTCACACCCGCCCTTACCTAAGCTATGCCTCCTCTCTATTGACCAGCAGCAGATCTGTGGAAATTTACTCGATACTAATGTGAAGATTAAGGCCTGCAGGACACACATGATCCTGGGACTACAGTGTCCTGGTAGGCCCAATAGATTACTCATTGCCTGGAAGAGCAGAGGGATGGGAACAGGGTCAAGCAGGACCAATGAAAAATGAGGACTGTGCTATTTGCATCTTAAGCAAATACTTTGTACTTCGGGGTTGTGCTGTGAAGTGAGCAGTTGTGTTTTTTACATCAGAGAAGTGGCGTGTTTTATCTAGCCTTTATTTAAACAGAACATCTCATTGAGATTATTGCACTCCATTGCAAGAGAGATGTGGTTATTTCTACAGTTGAGGTGGTTTGCAATCTAAAAAATAAAGATGGAATACTTCAGGGAAAGTAATTCTGATCTGAAAGTGACTGTGTGCGTGTGTTTATGCGTGCGTGTGTGTGTCAGAGTGTGTGTGTGTGTGTGTGTGTGTTACTGCTGCCCATGTAACTGCAGTAGTCCTCCACAGACAGGAAGCAGCTGGGCGGGGCACTCAACTGGCTGGCTCATTGTTTCAACTGCACAGCTGCCCTGATAACAAGACTCATGTGTCCATCTTTTTCTCCTTCTCTCTCCCCCAGGCCTCGTTCAAATCCCAGTCAGCATGTACCAGACCGTGGTGACCAGCCTCGCCCAGGGCAACCGGCCTGTGCAGGTCGCCATGGCGCCCATCGCTACCCGCATAGACAACACCGTCACTCTGGACGGACAGGCCGTGGAGGTTGTGACCTTGGAACAGTGATGCAGGGAGGTCACGCCCCCCCCCCCCCCCCTTTCCCTCATTGGCCGTTACTGGAAGAGCAGGCGTGGCTTCCTTACCCCCATACCTAAGAGCGTCAGTTGCCATGAGGGGGGGGGACGTTCATTTGTACAGTGTAAAATTAATTATTATCCTCGCAGGGGTAAAATAAAAATCTAGATTTATTAATGCATTTTGTTTACAATGTAAATAGGATTAGATTCTGGGGGGTCGGGGTTGTTTGTTCTTTTTTTTTTTGCTTTGTTCTTTGTTTTTTTATTTTATTTTATTTTTTACTTCCGATTCCAGCTCTGTGAAGTTTGGGAATCAAGCGATGAAGTCTGGGATATATGAAGTATTTATTTCTTTAGGCTCATAACCTCTTTTACAAGGTTTTAAAAAAAACAAAAAAAAAACAGACAAATGACCCAAAAAAAACGGAATGTAAGGCATTCCATTCAGCGGCCGCAGAGATTGGCCGAGTGTTCAGGCGTCGTGATGCACATGATTTCTTGTTCTGCTTTTCTTGGTTTTTTCTCTTTTCGTGTATTTAACAGGTTTATTTTGGGGGGTTTCATTTCCAATGCGTCTGTGCCATATTCACTCAGTTCTCTGTTCTTAGAGCCCATTTAAGATTCCTCAGGTACCTCCTGGATTTTCTACTAAATTCTTTTTGTGCAAAGAACTCTTTTGAAAATATACCTTATGAGTAGTTTAACTGATCTTTGTCCTGATATGTCAGACAAGTTTCTATGGTACAGTGAAAGAGACCAGTAAGATAAAAGTTTATTTTATTCACAGCTTAAAATGCACAAAAAAAGCCGTGGGATCTGTACATATTTCTTTCTATTTCTTGTAGGGATTTATTTTATTTTATTTTTTATTTTTATTATTTTTATTTTTTTTATTTTATTTATTTTTTTTATTTTTTTTATTTTTTTTATTTTTTTTATTTTGTGATATTGTTACCACTCCCTTTCTGAATGGACCCATCAAGGTGTTCCACCCATCAAGTTGTCACCGTGGTGACAGTTGTTAGGAGCGAGGTTTATAGCGTACAGCCTAAGGGAAGGTTACGTTGTTGGGGTTCAGATGAAAGGCCTTCTCATAGAAGAATCCGCCATATCTAGACATGCTCATCAGGTCAGGTCACACTTCACTGAAAGAAAGCGGTCTATAGAGCTTTAACTTTGGAAAGGACAGATGTTTGTTCATCTGGTCCCCATACAACTGCATCATTGTTGAGTGCAGACTCAGTATAGTTTAATGCTGTCTTTTGAAAGGACCCTGACAGGTTTCTCATTCAGGGGTAAATGCCACAAGGACCACTGTTTATTCTCCCCCGAGGTGTCCTTTTAAAGCAAATCTACAGTGAAAAGAATTTTATTTCTCACTTAGGCAAAAGTGCTGGCTTGCATTTATCGTTTTATAAATGTTAAAAAGGTTTGTTGACATTACTTTTTTCTTTGTGAAATGTATCTGCATTGTAAGAAGTGTCTTGCATCTAGGATATTTTTTCTAATTGTGATAAAGATGCAAATTAGTGGACAGATCACAGATTTTTTGTCCTAACATGCTGACCACTCCAAACAGTGATATGAAACCGGCAAAAAAAAAAAAGCATGCATACTTGTAATTTCAAAGTGACAAGTTCTTCAATAAACTGGCTACCGTTCACAGTTCTGGAAGTGGATCTTTTCTGTACACGTTTTTTTAATCCTGTGGTTTGTCTTGAGGCACGTTAATTTACCTTGCTTTTAACCGGCTGAACATTGTTGCTAAGTTTTCATATGTATTGATGACAAGATGCCATGAAGAAGCAGCAGCAGTTACTGGTTTTTATCTTGAAAATGTTAGAAATAGGTAACAGTCACAAAAGGTTAAAGCTTTTCTTATTTTGATATGAAAAGCATGAACAATGTTTTACAGGCCTTTGTTACATGAACAGGGGTATTTTGGAGACGGTGCTCAAATCCTGCTTTTGAGAACTATGCCTGTATCTTAATGTTTTGATATGAGAGGCAGACGTCGTTTATGCCCATGTGTGTTACTTGCCTTCAGAGAGGGGATGCCTATCCTTCGCTGGCCGGCTTGGTTTCAACTAAAGGTTATAAACTTGATAGTAATAGAGACTAATAAGGGATCTAATAAAACTAGCTGGTAAGTAAGAATTCCAAAGAAAAGGATGTAAAATGTTCAATTCAAAGAGGCGGGGTGGTGCATCTGGGACTCTGGTTGCGTCAAGTCGGGAGGATAAACCAAAGAGGGTTACCCCCCCCCCGCCCAACATCCTTAACTATAGGATTGACTAAAGAGGTGCGTTTTTAGCCTACTCTTGTGAAAGTGTGTCTGAAGCCCGAACATACATGGGAAGATTATTCCATAAGAGAGGAGCTCTGTAAGAGAAGGCTCTGCCACCCATTGTAATTTTAGATATAATAGGAATTTTCAAATAGCCAGCACTTTGAGAGCGAAGTAATCTAGGAGGACAGTAAGGAATGAGTAAGTCACTAAAATATTCTGGCCCCAAACCATTTAAAGCTTTAAAGGTGTAATTTAGCAATGCGGCACGAGAGGCAGTGCTGTATCGTGAATAGTCACGCTACAGGGGTGTTGGGCATGACTCAAAGAGGATTAATGATAGAGCACGGCTTAGAGTGCCGTATTGCTTTTATAAAATGGATACAACATATACAATTTGTGCATGGAGTAATACTTTTTACAAAGACGCTGTTTGATTATCTGTGAATTACAATCACTGTAGAACGCGGTCTCAGCCAATCAGCATCCAGGATCGAAACAACCCATTTTATAATGCCTATTTATACGCAATCTATATACATTTAAACCAGCTGTATGAGGTAAACTTAAAGCACACAGGATTCCTTAAAGATGACATCACTGATAATCATCATTCTTATTACAGTTTTTTACGATTGCTTTGAATGTACAAAACTCAAAAAAAAAAGTGCAAAAAAAACTTTTCAAAAATTCGTACTCTACACACTATATTATATGCTGTGACACAAAGTGCAAAAAAAAATAATTACAAATGCAGATCACTAAATCAATTCAAAATGTGTTGTGTAGTATGTCTCAGTACTACTCCAAAAACAACCTTGCCCAAGATAATCTTCACCACATAAAATAAAACCACACAGCCAACAGCCAAACATGTGCGCTGTCTGTCATCATTCCCGCAAATGGGTTTGTGTGCCTCTGCTGGGGGCTGGGGGCATACAACTCCATGCGCCTCATACATTTTCTGAGGGGCTGTATCTCGTCGTCCGTACAGCCAATGCTCAGATTCATCATTGTCTGGGACTGGTACAATGTAAACTTCCATTGTGCTGTGCTGTGGTTTTTAGCCCCACAGCAGCCATCCGAGAGTTCCCGATCACCCTTCCTCCTTCACCTTACCCCATTTTTCTAAACCCCATTTTTTTTTTTTTCCTGGAGGTAGAAGGTGTATGGTATGGAGTCCGTAGCAGGAAGCACGGCCATCCTGCAGGCAGCGATGCGAGGATACGCCCAGCAGTGGGTGGGTGGGATTGGATAAGACACTCCCGAAGATTTTACGCTGCCTTGCAATTGCATGAAGATGAATGAACGATGATGATGCGCCAAATGCTGCCAAGAGAGCATGCAAGAGAGATTGCACCTTACTGTTTTTTTTTTTTTTTGTTTTGTTTTTTTTTTTTTGTTTTTGTTTTTTTTTTTTTTTTTTTTTTTTTTTTTTTTTTTTTTTTTTTTTTTTTTTTTTTGTTTTACTTTTTTGTTTTTTTTACGTTGTACTGTTTGATTTACTGTATGAATTAAACTTCACATACAGAAACTGTAATAATATTTTTTTTTGTGTTCCATAAAAAACACAAAACATAATATATATATATATAATATTATATATATATATAATATATATATATATATTATAATATATATATTGCTATATATAATTTAATATATATATAATTTCAAAAAACCCTTGCCTTTTTTTTTATTTTTGAAATTTTTTTTTTTTTGATTTTTTTTGATAATTGATAATGGCCGTTTGTATTTGAAATGCATTAATTATTAACAAACAACGATGAACAACATGCATGCTCATGTGCTATAATTATTTGCATATATATAATGTTCTGATTTTGCACAGGTTTTTTTTTTTTTTATGCTTATATTACATTTTTGAACCCATGATGCAGTACACATTTTTTCTGTAGAGTTTTTTTTTTTGAACATTTTGTGTTTTCAAAAAAAAGCAAGCAAAAAAAAACTGTAATGCCCAACTTATAAATAAAGAAACAATGGAGCATGATTATTCAACAACATAAAAATATATGTTTTAAAGGGCGCATACATTAAACATCAAGCAAGAGCAATGAAACAGTAAAAATGATACTCAATATCTTTTTTTTAAATTATATAAAATTTGAAATGTTTAAGCGTCCATAACATGCCCTCATCGTAACGTAAACAGATGAATTTCAACCTTTGGGAACCACAGTAAGAGTGGTATTCAGGATCTTATAAAGCCAGTATTCAGTGGTATTCTGCATTTTATAAAGCCCATCGGGGTAGGAGTGGTGGTCTAGAATCAACTTTCCCCGGTCTGTATCATAACCTCCATTTTGAGCTGAAAAGGTAATACTGATTCTGGATCAGTGCTGCTTGTGAGTTTCTGTATGAATACGGGCCCTGGCTGTCGTCATGGCTACTCACTTCTGCTAACCCAAGCAGAGACTCCGCAGGCTGGCAGACTGCCTCTGGTGGGGTTATTCTGGCCTCATCTCCCCTTGCCTAATTCCCCAGCCCCCCACCCCCCGCCCCCCGCCCCCGCTCGCAGCTTACCGTGACGGACTGGGAACTTGTTGCATCATAAGCTTGTTAAATCCAGGATTTAAGGCCCGTACCCTTCTGCTATACAGAAACACACACACACAATATATAATCCATCATGCATTCCACCAGCCGTTTCCCTTCCTGCAACGAGTTTACGGGCCTCAAGCGTGTACAGAAAGAGATGATTACTTGTGGGAGTGTTTTTTCCGCTCGCAAAGGTGCTGTGGAGGGTTTTGGGCGGGCAAGGTGAGCAGTTGACGGAGGTGGGAGCGGTCACTGGGGGAGGGAGGTGGGGTTTACATGACGCTTTTCAGTGAGAGAGGCAGAGCGAGCAGGAGCCGGGGCCACGCGTCCATCACTCTGTCGCTCGGGATTAGGCGGCCCTTATTAGAGGCCACATCGCCTCGTCTTCTACCTCACCGAGCCCCAAGCCAACCCCTCCCCCTTTGCTTTGCCTGTGAGGAGAGAAAGGGCACCCCCACCCGTCCGTTCCCCGTCCTCCATTTTGGCTCGACCGTAGATGTTTCACCATCTCCTGCCTGCTGACGAAACTGCAACAGAAGGCTATATGTGCGCCTATAATCCCAGAGGCTTGTGAGGCTCTACAACCTTGCTCAGGTGGTCTACCTCAGACCATGTTAGCAACCTAGTCAACAGGTTCAATTTATTTTTGTGATAAAATCCTACAACAAAAAAAACAAGGGTAAAATATAAATCATTGTATGAACAAAAGGAATTAATTGTGTACAATGTAATATACTGTATTGTTAATTCATACCTGATATACCTTCATATGTCCCATCTGATCGACAGAATATTATTGCATGTGTGCAATTAAAGAGTAGATGTGTAGATATCCATCCATCCATCATCTAAACCACTTATTCCTGGTCAGGGTCGTGGGGGGGCTGGAGCCTATCCCAGCATGCATTGGGCAAGAGATGCATTGGGCAAGAGATGCATTGGGCGAGAGGCAGGAATACACCCAGGACAGGTCGCCAATCTATCGCAGGGCACACACACCATTCACTCACAGACATACCTATGGGCAATTTAGAGTCTCCAATTCACCTAACCTGCATGTCTTTGGACTGTGGGAGGAAACTGGAGTACCCAGAGGAACCCCACACAGACACGGGGAGAACATGCAAACTCCACACAGAAAGGCCCTCGGCCGGGATTCAAACTCCTTACCTTCTTGCTGTGAGGCGACAGTGCTAATATTGAAAACCGATTTTCTTGCATTAGCTTTACCTTGATGTGTGTCACGTAGTCACCATTCTAAAATGGAGGTACACCTCATCCTGTCAGTCAGTACTGAAAGGATTTATCTCATTCACACAGATGGCTCAGTCTCTCTCCCGTACTCTAACAAGATGGCCAATGGTCATGCAAGCATTCAGAGAACACTCCGATGATGTCACAGTCACTCCGATGATGTCATAGTCACAATGCCCGTCTGTACTGAAATGCCCATCATACTGAAACGGACTTCCCACGGCGTTTGAGACAACTGGATCGTTCATCTTCAGATGCAGACTGACGAAGACATACATGTAAAATCTGCATTTTGGCTCCAATTCCATCTCTACCCCATAACACTCCGAATCACTACTCTGCCTTCATAGTAGTTCAGGTTCAGGGTACTTTTTTTTAAAAGGTTTTTTATGGATGTGATCTGTATATATTCAGGATTAGTGTTTTGGTTCTTGCTTAGCCTAGCTAATTTTAATTAGTGCTTTAGCAATGTTACTTATATAGTCACTGGTCTGGGAATTTTGTTAGGTCTGCCATTATTTACGAGAATTGTACATCTAAAGGGCTCAAATATTTCAAATAATGAATCAGGTCTGAATTAAATATTACCAAGGATGTCTAAACCAGATTGTTTAACTGAAACAAAACGTTTGTGAAACGTGGAAATATAGATGACATTTTTTCCCCCCATTTTGAAGCAGATCCCTTTAGATCCCAGTTTAAGAACCCCTGCTATAGAGGAATGGCTCTGGGATACACAGGTATGATGCTCAATTCTAACAGACGTGATTGCACTGCTGTCCTGCTCACAGGAAATGGCACACGGAAGCCCTCCAACGTGCTCAAGCTTGGGTGCGTCACGAGCTGATGCAGTTTCAGTTTATGTAACAAGATTTAAAACTTTTATTTATTTATTTATTTTACCCTCTTTCATTTTGTTTAGCCTGCAGAATAAGTCTGTGTGTTACCATGAGCCTCCAATATACTCTAATATTAAACGTTGCTTGCTGCCAATATTGCTGTGTATGACTGAGATCTTTTCATACCCAGTAGAGTCTTCAGAACAGAAATGCAGAAGACCAAAAACATTTTATTGTTCACCCTGAAGTGCTCAGAATGGCACCCGTACCTTTAGCCCACTGGGTTCCATCGTTTCATCAGCTGCCCATAATGCAATGTGCATTTCTCGCCTCATCATTCTTTAAAAAAACTATATCCTTTAATAGAACAGTACTGTACACAACCAGAACAATCAGATGCATGGTCTACTTCCTGTCAAAATTCTTGCTGAATTTGTTGTGCTCCACCATGGTTGTTCGAATCCATGCCAAAAGGGGTGGTTCACAGCACGGTCTGTGTTCATGCAAGATTAATTTAGCAAAACAACAATCTGGAGCAATCATCACTGGAGTACTCTAGAGGGACACTTCACAGGATTGTTTTCTGAATAAATCACTTCAATGGACAGACCAGTTTTGTAATGTTTTTTATTTATTTAAAAAAAGAAGAAAAAAAAGCTAACAACAGTAAAGAAGTCATGGATCAGAACCTCTTCTTTTGCAGTAGCCAAGTGTGCGTGCTTTAAGAAGAACCCTTAATTAAAAATCTATTTTTAGGCATGAGGAGTGCAAGAAACGTTAAAATGCAGCCTTATTTCAAGGAATATGACGTTAATTGGCCACATTCAGACGTAATAATTGTAAAGCGCATTCACATGAAGTTAACTTGAGATTTATATATCACAGGTGCGTAAGACGCAGATAGGCCATTTTAAACCAACATAAGCAACTTTTCTCATTTTTTATTTTTATAAATCAAGCATAAGGAAAACTTGGGAAATGCATTTAAGTTTAAATCCAAGAATGAATATATATATATATATATATATACATACATACACACACACACACACAGTGCCCTCCACAATTATTGGCACCCCTGGTAAAGATGAGTAAAAAGGGTTATAAAAAAATTCACCTTTTGGTGAATTAGCTTAATCTCACACCGAAAAAAATTGAAAAATCGACCCTTTAATTGAAGTAAATTTATTCTAAAAAAAATAATAAAATCAAGAAATTATTATTTGTAACAAAACCACGTGGGCCACAATTATTGGCACCTCTAGAAATTCTTATGAACAAAATGTAACTGAAGCATTTCTTCCATTTATATTTTACTTTTTAAAGTTGATCAGAGAGGTTTAGGAACTTTCAAGCAGTAATCCATTACTTTCTGTTTCACTGGGGTATAAATATGAGGTGACAGAAAGGCCATATTACCTTATTCATACATCAACATGGGAAAGATAAGAGAACACACAAATCAAATGAGGGAAAAGTGTGTTGAGCTTCATAAGTCAGGGAATGGCTATAGAAAATAGCTACTCACCTGAAAAGGCCCATATCTACCGTTAGGGCAATACTTTAAAAGTTCAAAGCAACTGGAACTGTTACAAATGTGCCTGGAAGAGGACCCAAGTTTATTTTCCCCCCACGCACAGTGAGGAGGATGGTAAGAGGGGCAAAAAAATCCCCAAGGATCACTGTTGGAAAATTACAGAGGAAAGTCGCATCTTGGGGTCATCAAGTCTCAAACAGACGTCACCTCCATGCAGACACATTATTTGGAAGGCATGGCAGAATGCCTTTCCTGTCATTTCACCACAAACATAAGCACCTGGAGCTAAACGCTACTGGAACTTTGACTGGAACCATGTTCTATGGGCCGATGAAACGAAAATTCAGCTTTTCAGCAAGCAACACTCAAGGTGGGTTTGGCGTAAAAAGAAGGATGGCTATACCGAAAATAACCTGACCCCACTGTTAAGTATGGTGGAGGTTCTGTGATGTTGTGGGGCTGTTTTTTGTACCAAAGACCCTGGGAAGCTTGTTAGGGTACATGGCATCATGAACTCCATAAAATACCAGGCAAATTTAAATATGAATCTGGCTGCCTCTGCCAGGAAAATAAAACTGGGTCGTCGTTGGATCTTCCAGCAGGACAACGATCCAAAACATACATCCAAATCAACACAAAATGAAGCTTCTGCCATGGCCATCTCAGTCCCCTGACCTAAACCCCATTAAAAACCTGTGGGCTGAGCTGAAGAGGAGAGTGCACAAGAGAGGACCTAGGACTCTGGGTGATCTGGAGAGATTCTGGTGTCTCAGATTCCTTGCTCTGTATTCTCCAACCTTATTAGATGTTACGGGAGAAGACTCAGTGCTGTTTTATTGGCAAAGGGAGGTTGTACAAAGTATTAAATGCAGGGGTGCCAATAATTGTGGCACACAAAGTTTTATTAAAAATAATTATTTCTTGATGAGGGATTTTTTTTCTCAGAATTAATTTATTTCAATTAAAGGTTGGATTTTTTCAGTGTGAGATTAAGCTAATTCACCAAACGGTGAATTTTTTTTATAACCTTTTTTACTCATCTTTAATTATTGTAGAGGGCATATATATATATATATATATATATAATTTTTATATAAATAAGGCCCCTGGACTGCATCCTGTGTAGTGTGAAGACTCACAGGGGCGAATTATGAAAGGGGAGGGGGGTAGTATTATTGAGGGGAGTACAGAGATGGCTTGCCGCCCTTCTTTATGAGGGCAGTGTGGTGGGGGTGTTCTTCCTTGTTGTCCCGGGTCCTGTGGACACTTTAATCTCTGCTAATCGTTTTAAAAATACTAGAGACACAATGGCCTCTGCCACACGCTCAGTAGCTTGACTCTCCTCCTGCTTGCTCAAGCAAAATAGACTAATCCTGATCCCTACCCTCCTCCCCCAGTCCCACCATGGTGGGGGTCCTTTGCCTCTGGTGGGGAAAAGGAACGCTACACCCAGAGGAAGAAGACACAAACTGCTGTACCATCGATCCTGACAGGAGAGAAATCAAAGCACAAAACCAATGTAATAAAAGTTTGACACAGATTAACATAATTATACATTTAAAAAAACACCATTTACCTAATCTTATTGCTATTATTAGGATGTTATTTTGTATGTATCTATCTACAGACAGCTGTACAGAATATGGAATAATTACAATTTTTATTATATTATAATTATATTATACATTACAAGATAAGTGCCTGCGCTTCCAGGTCATGTCTCCAGGTTCCAGGTCATCTGTTCTGGCCCCCAAGTGAAGGAACGAGGTTCCCACTCGGGAACAGCAGAAAGCCGGCCGATCTTCCAATGCAAAGACAAACCTCTAGATTCCACAATGGCTCCTCAGACCCATTTATACAGCCTTGCTTAGTTCTTCTTTTATGCTTTCACACATTGGACTTCCTTTTAGATGATGTCATCGGCATAGTTGCGTAATTGTAGGGCATCTGTCTAGTGGTACTTTCCTTTGATGCAAAACAAATTGCTGTTTGTTAGGTTAACATTACAATTACTGATTGATAAATGGGCCTATGTGCCATCTTATTATCACAATGTTGTCTTCCTGTATCTCTGATGTTCTCCACTACGGTACGTCACTCTAAATAAGAGTGTGTAAAAATGTCTGCTAAGGGATTGTTGTGCATTGAAGTAGATTGTTCATCATACTGTAGGCTAAATGTCCTCAAAAACATTCATTTATCTCATCCTGGTTACCAAGTAAACATTATTTCCCCTCCATCAGAATAAAAAATATGTTGATCTTTCCGTTTTTTCAGGGAAACATGATAAATGTCTTCAAACACATTTGCATTAATTTATTTCACTGCATGTGCTGAATAAACATATTTTCAAATGCATCTGAATTAAAAAATTACACACAATTCCTCTGTCACTTTTTGGACACAAGACTATTATAGTCTTATGTATTTTAGGGTTTTTCCAATTGAAACATATTTTTAAAAATAGAATAGAATAACTTTTTTTTCCTTTAGGGAAAACACAGACCCACAACACACAAACAAACATATAAAATAAAGACATTCAATAGAATCATTGCATTAATCAAACTAATTAAGTGAATTAAAGTGGAACGTATTAATACATATTAATGTATTATTTTCATCATAAATTTCTCCAAATACATTTTATTTTATTTATATCACCCTGGTTGTTGAAGAAACATGATTTCTCATCCATCTAAATGGGGAAATTGTATATTTAAAATTTCTGTCACTTTTCTTCATAACACGATCCATCGTGTTGATCTCAAATTTTCCACCGAAACAGATTTCTCATCATAAATGGCTCTAAACATTTTCATTAATTTCACTATGGTAGTAGAATAAACATTTTCCTTTTAGGACATAAGACTAAATCATCTTATTTATTTGGATTTTCATCATAAATGTCTTCACACAAATTTTCATGAATTCATTTCTCCACAATTCCTAAATTAAGAACCACATCCATCTGAATGGAAAACAATATTCATTCAATTTAAATTGTTTGTATTTTTCTGTAGTTCAACTTAAATACATGACTTTTCCTATCAACATGGATTAGTGATAAAATAAATATAAACAATTTAGTGAAATATAAATAAAAATGTGTTTGAAAACATTAATTATAAAAATGGTATTACACTGTAAAAATATTTTTAAAACTGAAGACTATAGTCTTATAGGGCCGCTGTGCCCCTCAGGGCCGGAGTAATGAGGACTGGCTATAATCTGGTTCCCTAATGTCCTCTCTGCACATTATAACACATTAGAGGGAGAGATGTGGCCCATACACCAGCTCTCTGAAAACCCCATCCGCATTCACACAGTTCTGTCTGCAGGGAGCAGGGCTATTCAGCACAGTGTAACTGGACCCAGACAGCCCATCTGGAGGCATGGGGGGAAAGAGAGAGAGAGAGAGAGACAGACAGAGAGAGAGAAAGAGAATGAGGGACAGAAAGAGGGGGGGAGCGAGAGAGTGAGAAAGAGAGAGGGGGGAGAGGAAGAGATTGAGGGAGAAATAAAAAACTATCCACCCACATAACCATAACCCACTGCAGATATGTCGCGGGGAGTTCACAATAAACACTTGTAATCACTGTACTTTAAAAAAAAATGGATTCAGCATGAAAAACACATCACATATGTCAGCAAAATGTATAGTAATTCAAATGATCAAGTAATGAATGTAACTGGTTTTGGTGTCTTGTAAGCCCAAACAAATCTAATTTCCTCTTTAATGTCTACTAGGTTTTTAAAAGGTGGATGAATTGATCTTGTGTGCCCAAAAGCTATTTAAAAACCTATTTAAAAAATTCAAAAATGTTAATTTAAAAAACAAATATTATTCAAAAAAATTAAATATACATGTATACTTTTTTACATTCAAAAATGTAATTAAAATTTTTAAAAATGAAAAAACAAAAATATTTTTAAAATCCTGACCTTGAGTCTAACCCAAAAAGAAAACTTTGAAACTTTTTTTTTAAATAAAAAAAGATAAAACAAAAAACAATTGCAGAAAAAATTAATAATTATTTTTTTTTTTTTACACTTAAAAAAATTGGCTTGGTTTTAAAATGGTGGACGATTTGATCTCATTCACCCCAAAAACAATAAGAAAATATAACCTTACGCTTGAGCCATGATTTCAGTCAATTCTTAACGTCTATCTCTCACTCAGTTCTCACGAGTCCACCCGAGCCACATCGACATTGGGCTGATAGAATTTAGCCCCAGAAAATGAGACAAAATGAGTGACAATACGAATCCCATTACGCCCAGTGATGAAGTACCATACCATGGATTTGTGTAAAAGCAGATGAAGGCTTATTAATCCTCAGATCCTTCCCTCACCAACATTAGCGCCAACCCCCACCTTAAGCCCCCACAGTTTCCCCTCCATGCAGGCCATTACAGAAATCAAACGCCTCCTTCAGACCAATAACGGACACTCTAAAACTCCCACCCCGTTTCCAGGCACCGGTGGGAAGAGAAGACGCTTCCAATGAAAAGAGAGCGAGGGGGAAGACGACGATGCCACGTTTGGCTAATGACATCATGAACGTCGATAAACCTTCCCCTTTCTGTGTCCTTTATTTTCACACTGTGATATTATCGCAAGCAAAAAGGTTTTTTGTTTGCGGGGATGTGAGGAAAACAGAAAGACTAATGAAATATTAAGATGGCGCTGATCTATTCAACTACATGAAACAGATCTATAATATCTGCTTCACTTTTACCGGGAATAATTTTCAAAAGAATTGTATTTATTTAAAAGAACATAATTATTTATTTATACATGTATTTATTTGGAAATAACTGCCAGTAATAGAAATTGCAATCAAGTATTGCAACCTATCATCTAGTACATGTGCCTGCTGATATGCGATATGCGACTGCAGCAAGCCCTACTGTACACTGAAATACTAAACCTGTGATATTCGACTGCAGCAGGGCCTACTGTACACAGAAATACTAAACCTGTGATATGTGACTGCAGCAGGGCCTACTGTACACTGAAATACTAAACCTGTGATATGAGACTGCAGCAAGCTCTACTGTACACAGACATACTAAACCTGTGATATGCGACTGCAGCAGGGCCTACTGTACACAGAAATACTAAACATGTGATATGCGACTGCAGCAAGCTCTACTGTACACAGAAATACTAAACCTGTGATATGAGACTGCAGCAGGGCCTACTGTACACAGAAATACTAAACCTGTGATATGCGACTGCAACAGGGCCTACTGTACACAGAAATACTAAACCTGTGATATGAGACTGCAGCAGGGCCTACTGTACACAGAAATACTAAACCTGTGATATGAGACTGCAGCAGGGCCTACTGTACACAGAAATACTAAACCTGTGATATGAGACTGCAGCAGGGCCTACTGTACACTGAAATACTAAACCTGTGATATGCGACTGCAGCAAGCTCTACTGTACACTGAAATACTAAACCTGTGATATGCGACTGCAGCAGGGCCTACTGTACACAGAAATACTAAACCTGTGATATGAGACTGCAGCAAGCCCTACTGTACACAGAAATACTAAACCTGTGATATGAGACTGCAGCAGGGCCTACTGTACACAGAAACACTAAACCTGTGATATGAGACTGCAGCAGGGCCTACTGTACACAGAAATACTAAACCTGCAGCAGCTTCCTCCTGCAAGCCAAGAACAAACAAACAGAGCTCATGCAAATATTGACCTCACTGCCAACACATAAAAAAGGCAGAGTAGTTCAGGGATGGGAAGGGTGTGTCATCCCTCACCAATAACGCATTAATGAGCTCCTGAGGACAGAAATGTGGTCGTAGAACAGCTGGCTTCCTACCCCGTGTCCAAGGGGGGAGAGAGGGCTCAGTGCTTCTGTGTTTTTGAGATGTTAAACCCCCACCCAGCACTGGAAGCTCTGAGGCCGTAGGTGTGCACGGGACTTCATGTCACCTCCACTATGCAGCACCCAACAGCCACTCGCTCAGTGTTTGGTCATGGCCCCTCCCACTCCACAGCCCCTCCCACTCCACAGCTCCTCCCACACAATCAACTGGCATGTATAACATACCCAGTCAAATAATTACTTGAAATACTTCATCCTTTTAAAAACCAGCATGATTTTCCTCGGGAAAATAAAGTCTAAAGTCTGATTCCTGAAGATTACTTACATTTTTTTAAAAACCAGCTACTAATATTTTACTAATATTCAATAAAACAAATTAATTTTTTATTTTTTATTCATAACCCCTTTCCTTGAATATTCTCATGTATCTACAGGAGCTTGTCCATCTACGGCACTAAAGTATTTCAAATACAGTACATACTTGACCCAGGTCTGAGTTCTACCACCAAAAGCACTGTTCTGGAAGGATTTGAGGAGAGACCATTGAGAAGGGAGGGGGGTCGGGAGAGAGGAAGAACACGTCCAAGGAGACGCTCACTCACTGTTGGAGTCGGGTGTTGGAGTTGGTTGACGCTCCCTAGCAGTAGTTGGCAAGTCTAGAACCACCGGATCCATCTACCTCACCAGTGTGAGTTCTACCATTGCCAAACACCGCAAGGGAGCTGGAAAGCCTGTTCGGGATCCTCCAGGTAAGCAGGCCTAGAGGGAGACACCATCAGAGACAATCTCCACCCTCCTGACTGAGCTCTGAAATTTCTCAAAAGCATGTATAACATGTTTCCTAAATCTGGTTACGGAACTTCCAGAAAACGTTTTTTTTTTTTTTAATCCACACATCTGAGTGAAAAAAGTAGTAAGAAGTAGTATCTTCCGATGCAGACTGAAGACCCGCCTCTTCAGAATGCTTCTGGCCTCTCCAAAACCCTGTCCATCTTACCTATCCACCCCTTAATTCCTGAATTTACTCAAGCTACAGTAATAGTAGAGTAGGCTCATGACAGTCCTTACCATTTACCACCAGCATTTACTTCATTATTAATACTAAATAGTAATCGTTGGTTTGATTGGGTACTGGTTTAAATGTGCCGACTGTCACCGCGGTGATACTAACGCACTGCAGTACTCCATTGCATGTAATATAATGTCTTTTTTTTTTAGCAGATGATGTTAATACTGGAACGCAGCTGAAGAACTGGTCTGAGATGGACGGAAGGACATCACAACGGTCAGTGCACTGAATATATCCCAAATAGAGGAGCACCAACAGCAGCAGAGCATCTCCCACTGTAAGACAATTCAGGGCAGATCCAAACCCTATTCCTCGTAGCTGACTTTAACTGAGCCCCCCGAATATGGAACATATGAACGAGCAAAAACACTGTTCCGGCTTTTACTCAGCACAGTTAGCCAGCTAACTCAGTTAGCCAGCTATGAGGGATAGAGCCCTGATACCCTTGAAGAGAGTCGTGGAAAAAGCCTACAGCTTAGAAGATACATACTATAGACTGTCTCTGCCTGGCACGTCCGTTTGCTGCCAGGAGAAAGTGCAATGGTGTGGGATTCGTCCTCCTAACCACAAAGGTTAAGTAGGCCTTGAGCGTAAAGAATTGTCCTCTTGAGCCGTCCTTCAAACCGGGACACTTCCTTGGATGGCGTCTAAAAATGCACCACCCGCACAGTTTCTTTAAGGGGTCACACACCCATCAGATTTTTACTTTCGACATGGAGTTCTCTGGTTACGCCAGACAGAGCTCAAAACAAAAATAGAAAATGACCTATGCGGCAAACAGAGGAGGTTAGAGAGGACAAGAGCACAGATCAGATCAACCCTCAAACCACAAGTGCGTTCTCTGAATTTAAAAAGATAATTCATTAGAGATAAAGGGGACAAAATGAATGCATGGTCACCAGTCAATAAATTATTTTAAATCACTGGAAACCCTGGCAAAGCCTCCATTTGATTTCACAAGATTTCTCAGTTAATTGAGATTTATATAAAACATCCATAACATCTTAAGTATGAAGGGACACCTTTATAAAGCACCTATAAGCAAATTGTATGCCCTGTGGTTAACGCAGTGACATGCTTGATTTAAAACAAAAAATACCCATTCACAAATTATGTCTGTCAAGTTACAGAATATCATATTTATAACCCAAATTCAAAAACATAACAAGATATCCATCAATGTCATGAATGTAATATATGCACATATACATAAACATACATTATACTGTATCTAAATACACACACACACACACAAAAACACAGGCACACACTCCTTAGAATCAGGCCTCTCAATAACGACCTCAGGAATGGGGAATGGGCACTCAACCAGCTCCAGTGTTTTTATTTTAAAAAATTATTTTAAAAAGAGCTCCCATTCTACCTTCCATCTGCTGCTGCTGTGGGTCAACTCCTCACAGTCCAACAGTGGAAATCCCACTGAGTGAACATGCAAGGTCCATAAGCTGCCCTGCCAGGCCAGGAGGGTCCCTGACCTTTACAATAATGATCTTCTTAACGCCGACAGTTTCCCAACGTGCCACGTAATTCTTATGCACGAGGGAGGGCGGAGGAAAGGGTGATTTCAGCGTAGCGCAGGGGAAGGAATTAATCCCAGATGGCTCCGGGTGGGCAAAGCAAGCTGCGAGTCTCTCTTTTCCTATATTGGCACTACACATAATTGCTCAACGAATATATACAGAAGCAAAAATGTGCTAGTGCCAAAACAGGCAAAGAAGAAAGGGGAAAGGCGTCCAAATTCAAGCACAGCACAGCCTGTTAGCGCCCCCGACCGGAGTGATTTAGACCAGCAAGATGGGCTCCCACCAGCCACAGGACCTTCTCCTTTATACAGAAGCTGCTTTAGAAAGTAATCGCATGCACTCCGAATAAGAGCAGGAGAGAGAAAAAGAGAGAGCGATGGACACTGATCGGGTGTCTCCATGTGGTTCTTTCTCTACTCTGTGTATGGCCCTATGGTAATTCACTGATGGTGCGATTTCACAGTGAATTCTACCAGTGCCATACACAGAACAGGAGTCATTATCACCCCCAGGCAGCCAAATTCAGCACAGCCAGGCCCCACAGGAAGTGGGACAGGAAGGGACAGCACTGCTACACGGAGAAAGAGAGGTGCAGGTAGAGACAGAGAGAGAGAGAGAGACAGAGACACAGAGAGAGAGAGAGAGAGACACAGAGAGAGAGAGAGAGACAGAGACACAGAGAGAGAGAGAGAGACAGAGACACAGAGAGAGAGAGAGAGAGAGAACAAACATTTTCATGCGGCTGTGATTCCATATGACACTGGTGATGTAGCTCAGAGAGGCATGGACGGACGCCGAGCCTTGTGTGAGTGATGAAGTCAACCTTCCCATCTCAAACAGCCAAGCCCATTCCACTTTAACTGTAGTTCTCTTGAGCTAAAAACCTTTTTAAGTTTCCAGAACGTCTGTACTGACAGCTGTTCATTAGCTACGGAGTAAAACTATTTGATATATTAAACCAGGGGTGGGGAACTTAATCCGCAAAGGGCTGGAGCCGGTGCAGGTTTTTGTTTTAGCCCAGCACTAAGACACCTGATTCTACTAATTAACTAATTATGGTCTTCAATCGAGGTGTCGTAGTGCTGGGCTAAAACAAAACCCACACCCACACCGGCCCTTTGCGGACGAGGTTCCCCACCCCTGGATTAAACAGTAGTTGAGGCATGCTGCCTGTTTGTTATAAGCAATGGACCACTCTTTTACAGAGGTTACGTTGGGTTTTTCCTTTAAGGTTTGAGCGCTAAATAAATAAAAAAACACAAATGAATTGAGTGATTTGTTTTTTATTTGAATGAAGACAATGGGCATTCAAATAGCCTACATTAAAAGCTGAAGTTTGTGTGCATCTGTGGACAAAATGGTGGACAACAGAAGCAATTCATGGGCGCTTGTAAAACAGCTGCTCTTCAAATGTGGAAATCAACCTGCCCTCAGACATTTAGCCGTACCCTGGTCCTTCTATGCCCTCCTTGCAAAGAAATGAGCCCTTCATGAACTTTAGAACAACCTTTCATTTAGCGTTCCAATCATACATGGCGACAAAGAGCACCTGGCAAAACCACATTCCCATCAAAATCCCGGCTTCAAATTAACAGGAATTCCGGAGCAGACGAATTTTAACATTGGTGGTTCTCCTGCTTTACAATCACTGGTCCACCTGAAATGGAATCTGGAAATTTTCAAGCACTATAATATGTTTTGTAGATTCTCGCTACGTCACTACACCCCAACCCCCCCTACCCTAAACTGCTGAACTCCTCTCCCTGTGAAGGAGCCCAATCACCAATCACAGATGATGCGATGAAGAGAGCCGGAGGTGCAGAGATCTGCAGGAGCCACCTCCTCTCATCCAGTCCAGTCCCCTTCTTACCTCTCTCACTTCGCTCAGGTGCACAGACTCTGCCCAGACGAGTCCTTGGATCGACATTTTAATCAACTGTTAATCAAATTATTCTCACGTGTCATTTTGACACGTTTCTGTTTCTTATAAAGCCTAAAAGGAAGCGGAGGGGGATGGGCTCGATACCGTCTATAAGGTTTAGCACTCCTTAATACGGAGTGTTCTCCAGCAGTCAGGATTAAAGAATGGCCCTGGACGTACATGAGCCTTTCTCCTTCTACAGCATGAGAAACCTTATCATCGTCATCCATGCCGTCCTCCGGCTAGCACGCTCAGGGCCATGCCCTAAAAGGTTGACAGAATCCAGCTCCGCAGTTTAAAGAAAGTGAGATCCCAGCCTGAAGGTATTAGCCAGACAGGCACTTGGTACCAATTAAACAAATTTAAATACTGCGGATCAAAATAAATCACGTGGCTAAATGTGCTTTGACGCAGTCTCTGATGTGCTCGTCCCTTTTAACGAAATAAATAAAAAAAATTAAAATGTGCACGCTCAAAAAAAATACAAAAATAAAAAAACAGTAATTTCGCTCCCCGTTCTAGAGACCACACAGTACTACAGGAGAGTGAGCTGCATCTCTCACTGAGCTCAGCTGGTCGTCTGAAAACAGCAGGCGGTAACCACAGGTGCCCTGGTGAGTTAAACCCACCTCTGGTGGGACAGAGCAAGCTGCAGGTTTCCATGGTAATGGTCAGCTAAAGACACCATAGCCCAAGATTTGATCTTGCGACGCCAAGGACTATAGCCTCCAACCTGAGCAAACTATTTATCTGAGCTTCCAACTTAATGAAAGAGCAGGGGAATGTTCCAGAAGAAGACCTTTTCTGAGCAGTCCCTACAAAAAACAGAATAAATGCCAACAGGAAACGCTAATCCTTCTAAAGATGAATAAATAAACACTGACAGAGAGCTGGAAAAGTGCACTGCAGTCCGTACGACAGAACGCACGCGTCTTTCTCCAGGGGCTTCAAGATGTCCATTCCAGCGCTCTTACGAAATTGATGTTTTTTTTTTCTTTCAGTTTTTGCTTTTGAAATTTTTCCTTCATCATATCTCTAATATTCCTAAAGACACCCCCCCCCCCCTGCATTGCAGTGCTTTCCCTGCTATGACTAAGAGATAATCGTTTATTTATTGACGATCATATAATTGTATCTTTGCTGACAGTGAGCTGTCAGGTGTCAGGAATGGGCAGGTCGTTTCTTCTTAGACGCTTAGGGCTTTGACGGCTTCACTCAGGGCAAACCTATGCAATCCATGGGGTTGATGGGGGTTGGGACAGGGCGTGGTGCTGCCTGGAATTTCGTCCTTGCGCCTCATCTCTAGCCGATCGAGGTTCAGCACTGCCCGTGCCACCATTTTAGAGGGCGGCACAGTTCATGCGCCAACCATACAAAGAAGACCATCTTCCCATCGCCTCCAAAGGACAAAATCAAGGGTTCATTCCCAGAGCGAGAACAACACACACATACGTACCACATGTACATGCAAAACAAACGCACAGAATACATAGTCTACTTTCTTCATGCGCTGGTCGGTAAAGATGGTCGTTTTTTCCCAGTTTTTTTTTCCTGCCCCACATTTGCATGGTTTAATCTCTTTGTGCCACCTGCTGCGACTACGCAGAGAGAGAGAGAGAGAGAGAGAGAGAGAGAGAGAGAGAGAGAGAGAGAAAGAGAGAGAGAGAGAGCAGCAACAGCAACAACAGCAACAGCAAAAACCTGCAGACCTGCAGCCCTGCCCTGCCCCTCCCTGGCAGTCCACTGGCAGCCATTAGCTCTCTCACCCCTAGTCCCTGCAGTGGACTGAGCCCAGATTGATTCCAGCTCTAAAATGATGTTCTAAGTGATTTTTTAGATGCCCAAATGGCTCCCAGGGCAGGACTCATATTGCCATTTCCTGGAGAAATCAATACCACTAAAAAGCCGAGTAGAGGAGCCTCCATCAAGCCACATTGTAGACCGACTCCTTTTCCCCCCCTTCGGTGAAAGAGCAACAACTTCTTGAATAAGCCGATTCCGGTAAACGCAGGGGGGGGAAACAACTCATAGCATCAAAAAAGAAATAGCGTTCCAAAGAAATCTGTAGGTATGTACGATTATATATCCATCTCAACTAAAAGTCAAATCCTAATAATCCATCACACCTATTCTGGCTACAGTCACAAATGTTTGCAACGATTTATGTCAAATTACACTTCGTGCAGCAAAACCATTGTGAGCCTTTATTCGTTGTTTTTTTTAAATGTAATGTGCACTTTTATGTAATGAGATGAGCGAAAATTATTTATTGTAAAGCGACGCAGATTATTGGACATTATCCAGACATCAATAAAAGTAGGGAAATAGTAGGCCTTTCCAAGGGAGACGTTTCAAGACAGAATTTGACAAAATTGATAAATCAGCGTATTATTTCTGCAGATATCACGCATATTGACAAAATAGCTATTTAAAACGCCATAAACAGGGTTTAATGGGGGGGGGGGGGGCATGTAAATATTACCTTGAAATATAAATAACAAAGGAAAATCAAACGATTCATATTACAATCAGTTACATAAGATGTGTTTTTGAAGGTGAAACCAAGGTCATTTGATGAAATAAAATTCTGAACGCACACACGCACACACTGCTAAGTCATACAAGCCTACAAATGCAATCATACGAAATGTCTACGACATAGATTTTCGAAAATATTATTTATGATATATTATTCAGTTGTAACTAAATTATAATTTAACTGCAATTACATAACTCAGTCTTATAAGTTACAACCTGGTAAGTCTTAAATACAATATCCTATCGAATAAAACAAAACGTGATCGTTTATGAAAAATATTCTCGCTTAATTTTTAATTATTTGACTTCATCATTCAATTCCGACTTCCCATGTCCATAGTTTAACCATCCTGGGAATATAAAGGTGCAGTCTTGCGTGTCTGGACAAAGCGGACCAGCTCTAGCCCCCTTTGAATGACCATCAATGACAGTTGCAAAGCCCCTTCAGTTAATCGCATTGTCCGTGATTACGGAGTCTACACTCCTGCAATTCAGTTATTTTGGGAATTATTTGGAAACACGAGCCTTCGGCCTCACTCAGAAACTGGCGTTGGAAAGTCCAGGGTAATACACATCTATTTAAGGTTGATTATGAAAATTGACTTAATTTATACGGTAAATTAGGCTACTCAATATAGCCTACTGTTTCTGGGTCATAAAAATACACATAGCCTACCATTCGATCATAATTAAGCATGCCGCAGACAATTATTTTAAATAAATTCACTGAAAACCCTACGCATAGAAATAAAATAACATAGAAAATATGCTAAAAATAAAATTCTTGACCATGCTAAATTTTACATCATTTTTACTATTGCATATTTTACCTATATACATCAAAAACGTCATAAATACAGGTTATATCGTTCATTTTGTTTGCCGTGCAATACAATCATATTCTCCGAATATTTAGGACAAACTATTTTGTGTCGTTTAAGACAAACCAATGCATATTTTACGTTAGTGTGTTATTAACATAGTACCCCCTTACAGAAAGAATCGAAGAACACATGGGTAATATTGCACCTTCAAATATATGAAGATTTGTTTCCACATACCTTCAAAGCTCCAGCCTGTCTACTTCAATGGCAAAGACAATAAGAGGTCAAATTCAGAGAAAGAAAAACTCCAGGGTTCGCTTCGGTAGACAAAAGACATTTTGTTTTGCGGATGAAAGAAAACAAATCTAAGTTTTCTAAGGAAATACATTTAATTTAAATAAAATTGTAGTTTTAAATTGTTAAATCTCAATCTTCTTCTGAATAACACACAAGAGAAAGAAAGAAACAATATATTACACATTAAAGATTATTCACAATCGCAGCCTCTATAAAATGGCTATTTATTTCTTCCCTGTGTCAATTTACATCCTCGTGAAATAAGGTAGGCTATAGCCTACAACCGGAGGGGATTAAACGGCATGCCGCTAAGCACTGTAGAATAGCCTGCATGTTTTTAATTTATATCCTAACTCCACGAATCTTTTACAACTGGATGTCTCAAGAGCACATTTCTTTTGCTTCATTATATTTTTGACGAAAGAAAACTTACCTGAACAAGGTGTTTTGAAACGCCAGGTGAAATGGCTGCGTCATTAAATATGAACATAATATAAATATATCTCCCATCTACCTTTCAGAAAACCTTAAAAGTTAGAAAAACGGACTACATTAATAATGGAAAATCTTGAAATTGTCCCGGAATTAGAGTTAAAAATTAAACTATGGCCTGCGGTTTTGCATGCTCATTCGCGTCTGTCTACTCCGACCTCCGGTCTATGAAAACGCGCAGTTAAAACAAAATATCTGTAGGTGTGCCAACACAGCAACAAATCAGCACGCACGTTCAGTAGCCTAAATTTAAAAATCGCCTACGACCTATACAAATAATAAACCAGAACGATGCGATTCCGCAGACAAACTGCAGAATTTCAATGAAACAAAGAAAACCAGCCTGCTTTGCTAACTTCCTGGGTATCAAATGACAGTTTTCGCGCACTGATTTTGTACCGCTTTGCTTGCTACCTGAATCTACCCCGGCTGCCGCCTTTGCCTTTACCTGCGGAATGGTTCAACCTGAGCCCTCGAGCTCGTACCGAAGGTGCCCCGATTTTCCCCCCTTCTCCACTCTCGAGCCGAGAACAAACGGTTCTCCTTCTGCCACCAAGCAGATATGCCTGTTTGGGTTGCGAAGGCAGGGATTTTCCAATGGAAAAGATAATTAGTTTGTAAGCATCTTACCCCAGTGGCGAAGGAATAATCCAGCCCCTCTCCTGTCTCGCGCATTTTGCAATGTCACTGGCTCAGGTGCTTTTGTGAGGTGGAGCTCGCGGGAGGCAGGGTCACCTTAAGATCCCCGGCTCCCGGCTCGTGGCTGAACAGACAGCTGGCAGCAGATTGGTTGCTCTTATGTTAAATTGATTTCATGCTGCAACTTTTGGACCAACCCATTAGGCCTATTGCTCGATTTAACAAGGGAGATCATCTTATCTCCGTTTTTGCCGTTACTATACATTATTCTACTGGTTAGGCCTATATATTCAGCCATATTTGTAAAGATAGCTGGGTAAGAAAAACACAATTACACATTTTCTCTATCATAACAAAGATGGTATAGTTATTTAGTCACGTCAAGTGAATACTGCTTTGTCCTTTGAGAGTAATATATAGGCATATTATCAGCTATGTCATTAGATGTAATTTGGTAGATGCCTAAATATTAAATAATTTTCAATACGCTCAATAATAATACTAATAATACCAATACTACTACTACTAATAAAAATAATAATAGCCTGCATGTATGTGAGACTAGGCTATATGTAAAATGTAATAAATTAATGACAATATTCGATTATTCATAAATATTTACCATGCGAATAACAAGTTAACGACACTGGCCCAATCTGACATCTAAGCGTTTATGACGCTTCAACTTTATCCGTCACTTGCTTACGAAAGGACACCATAATTCTGCCTGTTGTGTCTGCAGGAGCACCAGACAGGTGTTTACCTGCGCCGCGAGCAGACAAAGGGGCTTCTGTCTGCATTGAGAGACGAAGGAGAGAGGGAGGGGAATAGGCGCGCATGTTAGACAAGGCCGGCCATACTTAAAGAGAGATGGAAATGAGTATTTCCAGTTTAATTCTAAATAGTAATTCCACCAGTAGCATAGGCCTAAGAACGTCATCTGCCTAGACCCAATTTTAATGCATTGACATGATTCCCTCCAACATATTAAAACTGACCAAAAATTGACTGAATGCACTACTTTACGTTAATAAAATGTTCACTGTAACGTTTGTTTGATCGTGGCTTATATTATCAACCGTGCAGGACAATTACAGTCTGTTTGGATTTAAGTCTGTCTCTAAGAAAAGAAGAATTCCAATCATTTTTATTTTTGATGAAATATTCGAAGGAGATTAACGTTTTGCATCATTGTATATTATTTGCGATATTATTATTTAATGCTGTCTCTATTTAAAAATCTAAAAGGTCCTGCAAACATGCCAATATAATCTTATAACTTTTAACACATAACCTAGGCTACTGCAAAATAATAAACGTATAGCCTACATTTAAACAGTCCGTGAAAGCACGAGGATGAAAATGAAAATATAATATTAAAATATCTGCCCGTTTTAACAGTAATTAAGATTGCTGTTTGTAGACAAAAGATTCTTTCCCACCCCAACCCCCACAGTTGGATTATATTTTTGACATACTGTTGAGCCTGCAGTTCTTTCGCTGAGAGTGTGCAGTAGGATCAAATGACCGCATCCAGATGGTCAATAATGAATAAGCTCTACAATGCTACAATGCACGTATAAGAGGAGGTCTCCTGCATATATCCTCGCTGCACCAATCTTCAAGCATTTGTCACCCAGTGACGTTCAACATGTGACATGTAGGCTAGAAATTTGTATAATGATCTCCGCATGCCTCAGAAGTGTAGGCTATTATTGTTCACAACTAAAGACAGATTTTACTTATCAACATAGCCTACGCATTGCCCATACCAAACAACCGTATGGCATCAACCAGAACGCTTACATTTCCTGTAATAGCTACTATTTTTGGTAAGACACCCACCCACACTCACCGTGGCCTTCAATACAGGCACTGAACCAACGGACACGAAGTAACATTTTACATGAAACGACAGTAAAATTCTGTTAAAGGACTTGTAAGCACAACCATGAAATGCGAATACTTTCACGAGTGGCGTATTAAAAGAGCTTAGTAGGCTATTATTTGCACGCAAACAGAAAACTATGCAGTCATTAAGCTACTGTTACAACCTGAGGATCGATCTGGAGTCGCAGCTTCTCGTGCTCTGGCGGAGCTCCTGAAAGAAGACGTCATTCATTCTTTCCCGCTACACCGCTGGGCTGCGAACCAAACCGAGCAACCGAAGAAAGTTTGACCGAGGCCCACTTGACCTGGCCATAAAAGCGCACTCGAGCAATTCACACGAAAGTGAACCACGTCTGACATTCGACCGTCTTCCAGTGCAAATATATGTAGGTATGAGCTACCCAGACTCCTCTCTGACATGAGTCCATTTACCTGCTGTTGACAATTAGATAGACACCTTTGTGGGAAACGGACCCCCATCTTTTCAAATGATCCGAGCGCTGCTTGTCTGGGATATCGGGTTACATCTTTTCAAACCAAGTGGTTACAGTGAAATCCATCCAAGGGGAGTAATTGTTTCTTCTCTACATTTTAAAGCAGGCACAGCCAGTGACAAACCCGAGCCTGCTCGCTCTGCCTGAAGCCACCCAATTGGCCTCGACCTGATTAACTTCTGGAAAAGTTGAAATCCTAGAATGCCACGCGTTGGCTCTGAAAGGGTCGGAGAAGGTGGCCGAGAAAATCTCATGCATATTTAAAATACTCATTAAGTTCTGCCCATCACGTCCGGGTCCAGATGACGTTTTGGTTTAGTTTTTCGCATCTGCCCAAGAGGTCTCAGGTGTAACACTAGTACACCTGTGGCGCAGTGTCTCTTGTTCGAACGTTAGGTGATATGTCCTCGCGGGACAAAAAATGTCAACAGATGTAGTAGCACACTGCATTGATGATGCCAATACATAGCAAAATATCCTTTTTAGATTAGGCTAATAAACAAATGCGTCTTACTCTAATCGTTCGATTAGTATTTATTTATCTTCTCTGATAACTTAAGGTGAAGCCATTGATACCCTTCTACGCATATGGGCTTGGAGGCACATGCAAACGTCCAAACGTTTTATTTATCATGTGCGCTATCTGCAAATTGAATAGGCCCATGGTCTAAACTGACTATAAATCTGCTACTGTTGTGGGGTGGCTTTCCCGATTCCGATGCGTCTTCAGAATTCGCGACACATTTCATGATCTCTTTGAGTTACGAACTTAGAGTAGATATATAATGGGTTACGAGCACTTTCGGGAAAGCGTCGTGGACGGCAAGTATATCTTCACGACACGTTTCACGACAACTTTTCGTTTCGGCATGCTTTGGGAAAGCCACCCCTGACCAGCTAGGTATAGCATATACATCTAAAGTCTTGTGACACATGCATATCCCACCTTTTCAAACGACGTGGGCGCAAACTGGTTAAGTGGACTGATTAAGGCGTGTTTGTGCGTGAAGATAAATGTAGATAATGATGATGGTGATGGTGACGATGATTATTATTATTATTATTGTTGTTGTTGTTGTACAAACAATTTGGGGAACGGGGGTTGTTAAAATGGCCTTTCTATGTTGCTGGATATAATTCAGCCTGCTAAAAAGCCGTTTGGGTAAAGCTCTAAGGGACTGTTCAGGTAATAGCTTACGTCCTGTCGTCTCACCGACGACCCCGAGGGCATATTGGCGAACCCTTTTTTTCCGGGAAGAATGTATGCAGTGTTGGACTTATGGTGTCCTGCAGAACAGTTTGACCAACTAAATATTTGCCACGCGCGGTGCTTTTTAAATAAAAACAAATGTAAGATGGCGTGCATGAGAACCCTTGCATACTTCTTAATGAAAAAATTTTAAATAGCAAATTTAAGAACATAATGCAACATGCTTAGAATGGCCTAAATCTAGGAAATAGCCATACAACTGTCATCATTGTTAGGCGATCGAACTTCAGCCAACACGTCACAATTAGACAGCTTAAAAAATAGCTATAGGCTACTCTCAAATGGAACGGAATAATTTTTATACCAACGAATTTTGTTTCAGCTTGGCTTGGTCTATGACTGATCAAATTAACTTGAATGTTGATTTATTTTGTTTTCTAAAGGTTAAACGTAAATAGTAATTTTTTACATGTGTACATATCTTTAGTGTAGACTAGCCTATTCAATTTACGTTTACTACGATGCAGGCCCATTGAGAACCTTAACACTTTCATCACATCTTTGTGTCACAGTTCTGTGTACAAAATGATATCACAACAAAACGTCGTTAGTTGGGGATTTCTTTATTTATTTATTTCAGACAAAAACCAAGACCCATAAAGTTGCTCATATATTATCCTGAGTTTTCTAATTGATCGTTTAAAAATGGACTTTCGGTGCTGTGTAAGATTATATGAAAGATACAAAGGGTTTATTCAGACTAGTTGAATAATACATTTTTTGCTTGTGTGTCAGATTCGTTCAATGGAGCAAAGATGAAGAGAAACTGACGAAAACATAAATGTATTTTCTGCCGAAAGGGAAACGACTGGGTGATCAGATTCCACTATAATTAAGGCTAAAGAGAATGCGTTGAATTTGAGGGGACGGCCGCCATTGGCATATGTGATGAACAAGTGAAAATCCTGATCCTCTTGTTCGCGCAAAATGAATCCGGGTGGTAACCAATGGAAGGCACTACTTAATGTATTTCTTTAGATTAATGTGTGACTGTTTTTTTTTTCATAGATTTGAGCGAATAGGAGATTACAGGCATGTCCTCCATCCAGCGCGTTTTGCTCTGAAAATCGGAACCACTGAACAAAATATATCAGAATGGCTGCGGATTAGACAGAATGGAATTAACCCATATGGCCAGGGACCCAGACTAACAATATTCTGTAAATACAAAGCATGAACTACTTTGGATATTGTGCATTTTGGCACTGTAAAACGTTTCCTGATGGAAAATCATCTGAGGTATATTTTCACTACTAGAAATTCTGGAATAGGAATTTAATTGATGTTATTCCAGAGCCTATCCCTGGGATGGTAGGCTTCTTTATTAACAATTGTTTCTAAATTGAAAATGTGTGTTGATTTGTGTTAATTAGTCGTACAAGTAACAGCAAATAGCTGAACAGAAACTATATATAAATTAAGAAACTATAAATTAATTTAGTCAAGGTAAAATGTATTCAATCTATACTTATAATTATGATAATATATTTCATGTTAATACAATACTGATTATATAGGCTACATGCTTTTCAATAGTTTCATATAGAAACTTTGTCTGTCGAAGTGCTAAAATACTGTGAGTATTGTGTTAACTATTGGCATCTATGATACAATTTCTTGGGCAAGGAGCTGTCCAAGGTACACGCTTAGACACACCACTGCGCTGAACCACATGCATGGAAAGTGAGTTCAATTAAATGATTAACTTTTTTATCAGTTAAGTATCTTATTGTGAAGACATATACAAATAGCCATCATCTTGGCTATGATTTATCCGTGGAAGCGTAATAGAAGTTTGACTCTTTTTAGGATTATGTTCAGACCCGATATCGTTAAATTGGAATACCATTAAATTGAATGTAAAAATACGAAAGCGAAACATTTAAATGTGGGTATTTTATAGGGCTATTATCTGTATAAACAATGGAAAACTAATTAATTATGTACAGAGTTTTTCTGTTCCAGTTATAGCCTAATATGAGAATGTTAGTTTAAATTTCCCTGTGCTGTTAATACAATTGTTTCCCACAAGTCACCTTTACTGCCACCGTTGATAACAGTTAAAACATGCAATATTCAATCATGTGCCTTTCTCGCTCCACTTCTTCTTTAGTTCTCTCATTAGTTCTCTCATTCTCCGTGCTTGTCTATATGATATGGTGTACCTTTCCGGCCTGTTTTTTTCCAGGATCGGATGCTGACGATGATGCAATATTGATGCAGGCGGATTAGAAGGTTGCGCTACTGATGGGAATTAAGCAGGCCAGCAATCCATCAGCGCGATTCATCCCCGCGAGCGCGAGCCATCTGAAGCGGCGCCTCTCTTTTCAGAACAAAACAGAGAAACGCGTGCCGCCTGGTCTCTTATTTCAAGTCACACGCCGAACCAAATAACAGATCTTTCGATTGAAATAAATTGTTCATATTTTTAGTCGTGTATCTTTGTATTGACTGTGTGTAAATGCGTTAACACAAACTCATATTTCGCTATTGGCCACAAATGCGCAAGGTGAAATGACGACATTCCCGGAACTACACAAGGTCATGTTCCAATGATCATTTTCACCATGACCTTATCACACAATAATGTGCATTGAGATAAATAAAAGGCACTGTGCAAACACAACCAATTGTAAAGGCAGCTATTCAATTCTTTTAAAATAAACGGATCGGATGATGTTTATAGAGCATGTATGTTACAGACAGCATCTGATCAAATAGTAATCCTATGCCAAGAACAATGTCATGTCATGGGTTAAGCTTGCTATGTTAAATATAGGCACAGCGAATATTAAGAAATGGTAGAATTTTTAAATTGATTTTTTAAATGTCAGGACTAAAAAGTAATTAAATCCTGGCATCCAGCAATGTCCTCTCTTAAATCATTTTTATAAAACAAACTAGCTCTTTTTTTGTTTAATCTGCTGCCAACCTGGCAATCCACGTGCATATATAAGGAATAAATATAATAATACTTGCTTTAATTAGCAATTCACAATGAAAACTAACCACGATAATAAAAATAGTAAATAAAAAATGTTACCGACTAGGTTTATGGCCATGTGTTTGACTAGAGCTACTGTCCAGCAGCCTAAAAGCATTCCATTAAAATAGACAAACAAGTTTCATATTAATGCCTATTTCTGTCCATACTGGTACTTTCTGAAGCATATCCTTTGCTTCCAGTTAAATGGCTCCTTGGCAGTTTGGAAAAAATAGCTCTGATTTACAAACAAATTTTTTTTTAATGAACTATTCAGCTCTTCCCTTCTCAGAATAATGTATATATGCATTTAACAATGTTGTTAGTATTTTTGCATGTAACAAGATGACCTAATAACTATGAAAGGACATTAATTATGGAATAGAGGTAGTATACTGTAGGTCTAGAGAGGAAGCCACAGCGATGGCATGTTGGTTTAGCGGAGATGTCAATTTAATAATATTATAGCAGCTGAAAAGCTTAAGTTATCTCTTTCATATGCACTGATATAAATGCTTAAAAAGCTTTATTTATAATCATGCTTAAATTGGTTTCTGCTTATAACTGCTCATAAAGACACTGGAAGATTATTTCTAAGATGTAAACAAATTTACGTGATTTACATTTCATTTTAACTTGAAGGAAACGGCAGTGTGTTCTTACATTTGCTTTCTTAAGTTACTAAGAAGTCTTTCCATTACGGCTGGAAGAATAGAGCCGAGGGTCTTCTCTTTACAATGTGCATGCAGAGGCCTGAAGGTCTGCGGCTACGTCTGCTTCTACATTTAGCATCTGGAGAGAGGGGAGGCTGCCAGTGACTAAAGGCTCGACAGTGCTGGTAAGGACTCTCATCTGTGTTATCCTCTACAGAGGAAATGTGGCAGGCTTCGCTGCACGCCCACTGCTCTGTAGTAGGGGTTACCTTATTCATTCCTTCAGGTTTATGCTGCCAGTAATATAAAGCCTCTGAAAGTGGAATGATTCACAGCAGGGCACTTCTGGGAAGCAAAGATAGCTTGAGTAAATACATTGGAACCTGTGTGAAAAAAGGCAGGTCTGCAGCCCTTCACAGCCCTTGTTCCTCTTTTAAAAAAAATTTGTTCCTGATTTCTTCCTGTTTTCTCCCAATTTTGGTAGCCAATTGTACCCTAGTACGATTCCATTTCCAGTGTACTACTGGGAATTTGCTGGTACACAAGCCCTTCTGCCGATGGTAGGAAGGAGGTCCCCACGTCTTCTTCAAGACGTGACTCTTTGTGCCCCTGACCGTGATTCCAATGTGCGCCCAATTAACCGCTCCCTTAAGACACTGGCCATGCTCGGATCTGGCAGGACCCAGGCGTGAAGTCAATGCTTATACCGCTGTGTGGTAGACCAATACAAAATAGTGAAGTTACAGCATCACTGCAATGCATCAACCCTCACTAAATGAGTCTTGAACCATTACCAGCAGGTATTGGCTTTGAAGATCCAATGGGCAGAAACTATGGACGCTATGTTGTGGACTTGAAAAGAATACTGATGGTGACTGTGGCCGGCTTTGCAGGTAGGGTTAGGGTGCGCTGTGGTTTTTTATAGCCACACACACGTTTCCCAGCTCATAATTTGCATGGATCTTTCCCCTCTTATCATCGCGGCATTGGTTTTTAATCAGAGGCTTATGCATTAATAAATACGGCAGATCGCATGGCACCAGATCACCCTGTGTCTAAGAAACAGAGCCAGGAACCCGAGTCGGCGCAACCCAGTCAACCAATTAGACTGAAAATAAAGAGCAGGCAGCTAGAGTATCACCTGGGATGGCGTTACACAGGTGAAGAAAATGCCTCTCAAGAACTTCTATGAGGCCTTTTTGACCAGTTGTAGCCGAACCCATTTGCACTGCACCTCGATGCCTCTTTTCAGAACTGACAGGTATATTCAATTTGTTATAACCTTTTTGAAGTTTAACCTTCCTGTTCAGTTTGTGTACAGAGACTGGCCTACAACCGTTTGTCTTGAGATACTGCAGCACGATGTCACAATGTGATGGACAGGTTCCACTCCTTTGGCCTATGTGGGAATGCAATATTTAGGATTTCTCCAAGCCACCAAACTCCAGGCCTGAAACACAGATCCCACAAAAATAGTCACATTTTTGGAAGAAATTTCTGATTAGTGCATTTTTTTTTTTAATACAGATTTGATCACCATTGTTCGAAAGCATTATAAATGTTAAAATGATTTCACTGTCTTTTATGGAAAGACCTTAGCTTGCTATGGATGACTATATATAGAGTTCTATGAATAAGTAATAATGACAGAAAGTGCTATGACAACTCACTTTTAGATTAAACTGAAACAAAAAACTCTGCTGTAGAAGGAACATTTACATGGAAAATAATAATGAACCTAAAATGCCAATGTAGGCACATCCATAATAGATTTTGACTGCATTGCACATTATAATAAAAAATAATTTAAAAAACGGAATCATATACAGTATAATTCTTCCTGAAAGAAAATCATAAATAAACACTTCCAGAAGGATCCGTGATGAAGCTAGTCCAACAAAAGCTCTTAGCAGCCTTTTAAGCCATTTCATCACTTTCGAACCCTCGCTGGGGCAGGTCACGTGATCTCCGAGCCTCGTTTCATCCAATCAGAGAGGCCGTCCTTAGATTGACATTACATCACCAGCACTGCAGCCCCGTCGCAGCCCACCTGACCGGTGCACTGCGGATAATCCGCCCTAAATATTTCATTGAAGATATCGGGTTTCATTAACACTGCAGTCCGGACCTGCGCAAAGTTCTGATCCCGCCCCTGGATGGCGAGCGGGTCCCGGGGAAGGGGTGGGAGTGGTTCCCCCCTACTGCAGAGCCCGGAGTCTGGGGTAAGAGGTGGGCTGAGTCAGAGCTGTAATGCCAGGCCCAAAAAGCCAAACAAAACCACAGAGCGCCGACGCTCCCAGACCCACCTCACTGCCACACCACAGAAAAACAGTCCCTCCCCCACCACCAGCCATCTTTGCGCAGACAATCGACAGTGTTCTACCGGCTTCTCGGGCGAACAGCGCCACTCTGTGCTCCCTGGGTCTGAGGGAGAGGGAGAAAGCCAACACCAGCTCCCTGGAGACACACAGGGGAGGGAGAGGGAGGAAGGGACAGAGGGAGGGACGGACACCCTTTAAAAAAAACTAAAAAACACTGCAGCACCTTCTTTCTCCTGATGACTGACAAGGGGTCCTGTATTTGACACGGTCACACAGTGGGAGTGGAGACATTTCAAAATTCAGCCCAGCTGAATAGGGGTATGTATACAGGGGTGGTGATGTACATATAATTATCATGTTTGTTACTGCTGTTCTGCTGTTTTTTGAGAGATTAGGAGCCACATACTTACCTTAAACAAACTGAAGTGTGCATGTGAAGTGTACTTTCTGAAAACTCAAGTGCAGAGAGAAAGTATTTGTCAAAATTCTTCATGTTAAAAAACAAATATGAATAAAATAAATGATTAATGTTTGTCATTCCCAGAAGTCCTTGCAATTTGATGCCACGGACTTTATAAAAATAAAGCATGACTCAATTTAAGACAGGTTCAGTTTAAAATAACTGCAAGCACCATCTACCATTTCAAAAAACTGCATTTGTGCTAGTTTAAAAATAGAGCATTCAGCGAGAATTCCTGCCCAAACAACTTTTCAACTTCCAAAAAACTATCTAAGTGGGAGGAGACTAAACAGTGCTGGGGGCCGGGGGCTTGGAGAGACCAGGGTTTGCATTCTTAAATCACTGATTTAGGATCTGTTTTTGAATTTTAGCTCATACAGGCTAAATTGGGATATGGCCAGAGGAAATTTGATCCTACAACAGATTTCACCCAACAGATCACCCAGGCACCATGACAGATTTTCCAATTAATCGGTCCACAAAAAAAATCCACGTATTCTTTTTTTCGAAGGGAAACAAAACCGGAAGGGACCCGATTCATGCGTGTCAGAACACTTTGGTAGAGAGGATTAAATTGCCTTATGCAACAGAATTTATTTTTACAGTTCCCGACGCATTTGACGCAAGTGACGTGAAGCGCGGAAGCTGACACAAAACTGGAGAAGCTGCAGTCTAGCTCCATCTTCTGGATGATATTGGAAATGTATGGGTCTTGGGCTTTAGTTTGGACAAATTGGGCTTGTTGAGGTCACATACGGGGCATTCCATTCCAGACACATAGGCCTACTCCTCAAAACAATCAGCACATCATTCACTATACATTTGACAAACCTCTGGGTTTTCAACAAGGAATTCTTAAGTACAGTAAGAATTGTAATTCTAGTGTTACGACCAAAATCCATTCGACTTCAAAACATGTGCTAAAGTGGCAAATAGCGTGTGTCAAGTATTCCGTTTTAAGAACATGATAATGGGGAAAATGTTCACAGAATTAAATGACGGTGATCTTAATTTAACAATAGCGATCGTCTTCGATGTCTTCTGTTGGGCTGCCATCTAGTGGTGTAAAGTAGTAGTACTAACACAAGATGGGGGGGGGGGGTGTAGTCCGTTTGGTAATGCAGCGAATACATCACAATACCAATAACCTATAAAGTACACTTTTTAGAATACAAAGCTAATATTTTTGTACCGGCTCAGAATTGCAAACAATTGTCTAATGCCATAAACAAGACAGACATGGACATGAAAAATATTGTCTAGCTACTTAAGGTGAAAGGAACCACATCTACTTCAGGTGAAAGAAACCAAGCTACTTAAGGTGAAAGGAACCACATCTACTTAAGGTGAAAGAAACCAAGCTACTTAAGGTGAAAGGAACCCAGCTACTTAAGGTGAAAGGAACCACATCTACTTAAGGTGAAAGAAACCAAGCTACTTAAGGTGAAAGGAACCCAGCTACTTAAGGTGAAAGGAACCCAGCTACTTAAGGTGAAAGGAACCACAGCTACTTAAGGTGAAAGGAACCCAGCTACTTAAGGTGAAAGGAACCCAACTACTTAAGGTGAAAGGAACCCAACTACTTAAGGTGAAAGGAACCCAACTACTTAAGGTGAAAGGAACCCAGCTACTTAAGGTGAAAGGAACCCAACTACTTAAGGTGAAAGGAACCCAACTACTTAAGGTGAAAGGAACCCAGCTACTTAAGGTGAAAGGAACCCATCTACTTAAGGTGAAAGGAACCCATCTACTTAAGGTGAAAGGAACCCAACTACTTAAGGTGAAAGGAACCCAGCTACTTAAGGTGAAAGGAACCCAGCTACTTAAGGTGAAAGGAACCCAGCTACTTAAGGTGAAAGGAACCCAGCTACTTAAGGTGAAAGGAACCCAGCTACTTAAGGTGAAAGGAACCCAGCTACTTAAGGTGAAAGGAACCCAGCTACTTAAGGTGAAAGGAACCCAGCTACTTAAGGTGAAAGGAACCCAGCTACTTAAGGTGAAAGGAACCCAGCTACTTAAGGTGAAAGAAACCAAGCTACTTAAGGTGAAAGAAACCAAGCTACTTAAGGTGAAAGGAACCCAGCTACTTAAGGTGAAAGGAACCCATCTACTTAAGGTGAAAGGAACCCAGCTACTTAAGGTGAAAGGAACCCAACTACTTAAGGTGAAAGGAACCCAGCTACTTAAGGTGAAAGGAACCCAACTACTTAAGGTGAAAGGAACCCAACTACTTAAGGTGAAAGGAACCCAGCTACTTAAGGTGAAAGGAACCACAGCCATTTGAAGACTTCCCAACACTGTACCAATAAAAAGACATTCCACTCCATGTTTTGTACACATTTAATGCTTTTTATTAAAAAAAGAAGTTATTACAGTTTATTTGTACACAACTATTTAAGAGGTTATAATCCTATAGATAGAGGGCATTTGTCATGTGTGACACTCATGCCCACTACATAATCACAATGCAAAGAAATGGGTCGAGAAGGGGAAAAAAGAAACAAGTGGAAGAGAAAGTGTGGGAGGGTGAAGAGAGAGAGAAGGAAGCGAGAAATAGACTCAAGACGGACTCAAAACCGCCTTTTACTTTCTCAAGTATCACACATACACACAAGGAACCGAATAAAGACTGCTATCGAATCGTCGCTACGGCCGTGTCCAAAACTGCACGCCTCGCGGTAAAGAAGCAAAACAAACGAGACAGAGCGTGGCGGCAGCCCCGGGTTCGGTTCGCCTTGCCTCCGCATGCACTTGCACCAACCGAACAGCAACGCGAAGCCGCAAGCTTCGGAGATGCTGGCGGAAGACGGAAATTTCTCTTCCCGTTGCTAAGAGACAAGAGGCAACCAGCCACAGCCGCTAGGCTGAACTGTACACTGCCGTACCTTGAGTTTGTGCGAGAGTGTGTGTGCGTGTGTTAGAATACAGAGGTCACACTCATAGTTGCACCCATGGCCTTGTAATACTTGACGGGGACGTTAGCCTCGTGTAATAAAACTGATTCAAACCCCTCTGGTAGAAAAGCCAGTTACCTTTTTTTTGTATGAAGAAAATCCTGGAACAGAAGAAATGTTTTTCAGCTTTTTAATTTCTTTATTAAAGTTACAAGGGAAGCACATTTATTTGAAATTTCCTTCAGAATTTTGGATGCCTGGTGATTTAGTCCTTGACATGAGGGTTAAAAACAAACAAACAAAACTGAAAAAGGTTATAAATATTCCTCATGTCAGAGTGGGCAGGGAACACAACATAAAACCACTGACTTCATTTTTTTTCCTGATGGCCTACACAGACTGTCCCACATTGTCGTTGCAGTGTGCCGCTACCATAGCGACAGAGTGTGGTTGAGAGGAGGGTGGCCATTTTGGCTCATTTCCACAAGACACTGACGTTTGCAGGTTCACCCATAGCCTAAAAGAAAGGGGGGGGGAAAGAAAGCCCAGCACTAGGGTCTCTCTCTCTCTCTTCTGTGCAAGACTGCCTCCCTTGTGTTCTGCATGTGCCTTCCGATGAATGCACACAAGCATGTTAACACACAGCACAGTTTGAATTCTTTTCTTAATTTGACTGGAAAACAATACTGCATAAATTTGAAGAAATAAAGATATAAAAACCTGCCAAAAATAAAAATAAAAATAAAATAAAAAACTTTAAAAAGTAATAATTCAAGTGTACTCGTATGGTACAATATAGATTAACCACCAAACACCCGTCTTATAACAACGGTGTCCATTAAATATTAGATTTTTTTTAAATTTGTTAAAATAGCCCCTTTTCCTACCATGAATAGACAGACCACATGGGGTGAAGGTTAAGCCCGCTCGGACAAACTGAAGAGACACAAGTAACAATGGCCAACTCTGCCTACTCAGGAAACAAGGCCGGGCCATGCGGTTTGGCATTTTTCAACGGGTCGACCTGGTTCTGATCTGAAAATCTGAGGCCAAGGCTGGAAAACCTGGCCACCTTTAACGGCCAGCCCGCAAGACAATACTGAAAAGAAATAAAAAAACAAGGTTAATCCTTTATCCCAGTGTGGCATTGATCACATAGTACAGGTTTAACTTCCAATCTCCATTTGTATGAAGATGATCTTATGCACTTTGTCGTGATGCTATAATCCTCATACACAATTCTCTGTTAATCTGTGTCCCAAAATAAAAAAAAGCAATCTTAATGAACTCAGAGATCAGTTGACCTGGACAAGTCTGCTGAATTTGCATAAAGGGACAAGCAGGGATGTATACATCTTTGGAATATCTTTTTAATCCACAGAATAGACTAACTTAAATCAAACACCGTTTTTTCCATTAGCTCAAACAAAGCTATTTCTATAAGTAATAAAACCATACTTTTTAAACTGAATTCACCACCCAGCAAACTAACTATCCCTACGTAAGTCAAACACCTATTTATATAGTTTAGCACAAGCGATAGGCAAGTTGAGAAGTTCAACAAGTTTTACAAGGACCTGCAAAGATTCCCCACCGCAACTCCCACCTTCTAGTGAAGAAGAACCAAGTAAACGGATAAGCATTACATATGCACCGCTAGCCTCCAGAGGAGCCTCACGAACCAGAGCGTCTCTTTTTAATATTATCGTATTAGCTCAACAAAGCCCTACACAACTTCACTTCTGTATCATGCCACATTGTACAAAAGGATGTTCTGAAAAAAGAAAAGAATAAAAGAACAGTTTTCCACAAACTGACAGGGCGGGGGTACAGGCAGACTTGTTCATTTCTCTTTTTATGAAACAAAATGTCATTTAAAAAAAATTGTGCTTTATGGATATGGACAGGACCATGTGCAGCCAATCGGCTGCCCTCGATTGCGCTGTCGTTATCAAAAGGGAGAATAACGCGGCAGAACAGAAACGGGTGCCAGACGCTGCGCGGTCCCCCGCCGTATCGGACACTCGACTGCACAGCTCGTCCTGCAGGCTGCTGGTCGCCATGGTGACGGAATGTGGCGGGGTTTTGGAGATGGGACGTTTCACAGAGGTGAGACCCTGAACTGCTGTCGGAACTCAGCAAGGAGGGAGAGCTCAATGGGGGGGGGGGCGTCAGACGAGAACACTGTTCGAAATAGTCACTGGAAATCCGTACGCGCATACCATCTAACAGCAGGAATAATCAGGCATGACGGACTGAAAAACCGCCGTATACAATGAAAGAGTGCGTTTGGAAAGCTATTCTCCGGTGAATATCAGCAGATCAAGCACACTGGCCCGGAATTCAGAAACGGCATCTTCTTTTAACGTTTCGACAACCACCTGCCGGTCTCCTAAGGCTCAAACAAGAAATACGGGCGGTCTGGACATGCCAGGACACGTGGCGGTTTTGCGCTTCGATCCAGAGGAAGGCCAAAACGGGCGCCGGCATGGAAAAGCCACTCAAATCCCCGTCACCCGTTTCGGTAACTGTAACAATCCACACAACCTTCGAGGGAAGAAAAGCAGCAGAAACCAGACAGTCAGCCACTGAGAAAAGCACAGCGAAGACGGGCCGGCGCCGTGTGGAGAGCGAGCGAGCCGGACAGCGTTTTACACACCCAATCACCCAGAGTTTTACACACTTTCAACACTTTGTTTTGTTAAAAAAAAAAAAAGGAAAATAGAAAGGAAAAAAAAAACTTTAAAAGGAAGGGGGGGGGGGGGGGGCTTAAGGGGTGTGAAACATGCGGTCGCAGCCCAAATGCGACGACAGAGGACATCGTAGCGTTTCCACGGTGCACAGGTCACACGGCGAAGAGATGAGCTTCCCCCTGCCTCCAAGTCAGAAGGGTTCTCCATTTTGTTCTAGAAGTTTAGTCACACGTGAGTAAGGTAGACCAGGGGAGGGGGTGGTCACATGCATTCGAGCTATGCAGCTACCGAAGTGGAATGTGGGAATGCTATGTGCCTTGGAGTGGGGGGGGGGGGGGAGAAATGACCAAGAGATGAAGAACATCTAAGAGGGTGAGACATACCCCGACGCTATATCCATAAAAATCCTTGTTTTTTCTCTCGTTTTTTTAGTAATAAAAAAAAAAAAAACTGAAAAACAAAATGGCCCTGTTTAAATATGAATATTATAAGTCTGCTTCTCATGGTTAGGAAATCACATAGTCTCTGTGGTTAAGGGGTCACTCTATATACTACAATTCCATATCCTGCGCTTCGTCTTCCGAAAAATCAGACATGGAGCTCTCTGACGAGGAGTCCCCGGCGCCCTCCTCCTGCTCTTTCAGTGCCTCTTCCGTTGCATATTTCTGAATGTACTCTGCAGAGAGAGAGAGAGAAAGAGAGGGGACGACACACACATACACACACACCGCACTGAGAACGGCTGCACCTGTTCAACATGGCAGCGCATGGCCGAAATACAGACACACACGCTGATATAAACACAAACACACGCACACACTGACACACACAGAGACATATACAACACACACTCTCTCTCACTTGTACTTACACATGTACATACATACACACACAAGCACACGCACACTCTCTTTCTCACTCACTTGTACTTAGACACGCACACGCACACACACACACACACACACACACACAGTGCTACGCATCAGAGCAGGAAAACAGACTTGGACAGACACATGCACTCAGCTCCCAGGGGAAATGATACTGCAGAGAAACAGACCCACAGCAACAGCCAATCAGAGCCCGGCTGCAAGGGAGTTTACCCACTCAAAATACAGCCTGTGTCACAGGGACTCACGGCAACAGCCAATCAGGGTTTACCCACACAGAGCCAAGCTGTGACACACTGTGACATCAGTCCTCAGAGTTCTGTGTCCGTACTCAGTATCCTTAAGGCCTTTTTACTTTTGTTCTTTTATAATTGGCCGCCTTCGAAAGGTCAGTGTCAACTTCCGACACTGGTCAGGAATACCAACCGCAACGTCTGAAAGCGCTTCTGCGCCATGAACACACAGCACGCTCTGCAGTAAGACACAGACACACTGTGTGTAACATAGTAAAAAGAGGATGAATCCCTCACTGTGATCAAAACCCACATAAAATACTCTACTTACAAGAATCATGATTCCTGATGGGAATGTAATCATGTCAGGATAATGCCCCTGTACTCTCCGTATCTGTTTCTTTTTAGAGGTTAGTAATGAAATGCTTACAAATTAAAGTCTTGTAAATAAGACACTCATTCAGAATATAATTAAAAACTAGCACATAAAGATTAGAGTTTGCATGCACGGGGCTCCAATCATCTCACCTTTAATTTTCTGTTTGTACTCCTCGGGTCGATGGAGATACATGGCCGCGGCATCCCCGTTCAGGGGATCTATGGGATTGGGGTATGCAAGCAGCTGAGGCAGGAAAGACTCAAAAATATTGGTAAGATCTGTGACAAAAAAAAAAACATACACACAAAAAAAGCTAATAAATTCAGCATACCAAAAGTTACACAAAGTCCACTTTACTTCCCGTGAAGGATGTGCAGTGAAAATAGAGATGACAGGTTAAAGCCTTTTAGTGGGCCTCACATTCTCTGGCTAGGCCCCAGGCCTGCCACACACTGCTCGTGTCTGTGACAGCGAGCGCAGTACTGCAAGTTCCAGCTGGGTGTCACTGTTGAGCACACGCAATCAATCCTGCATTTCAGACAATAGAACTGCCACGAGTTCAGTTTGCCTTTCAAGTGGTCAGGGAATCATTTCTCCCGTTTTCCCCAACATTGGTTCAAGTGCAGCGGAAGGGGGGGGTTCCCCGTTTTTTTTTTTAAAACAACTTTTGTCAAGTGCTGTGTGACACGCCATTTTTAATTGGTGCTATACAAAATAAACATTGACTAATTTGTTGATTCCTAAGCGTGGGTTAGGTATTACTCCTGCACAAGTGACAACCGAATACATTAATTCCCTTAGAGCCCTAATTTAGATTATGATTGATTTTGTAGGTTCACAAGTGAATTTGGTTAAAATTCCATTCGTCAGTTTTTACCCCATATTTCTGCAGGGATTTAAATTCACATGAAGAAATACCTGATGAAATCTGACGTTTGACAGCTGAAATATATCTTGGGGGGGGGGGGGGGATTGCCTTAGCAGGGAAACACAGAGACAATAACTCCTTCTATGAAAACGGGGTGAATACTGTATGTATTGCTAGCCATAAAGTTTTATATGTAGAATGCTACATCAACACAATGACAGCCGTTAGCAGTAAATGATGTAGGCTGTGTGCTACAATTCGAGCCAAAATAACAACCAACATTAATATTACAGAATTTGTGTTAAGACGACAGACTGAGCGACCCCGCACCGTCGGGCCTCTGCTAAGTGTTTTTGTGAGACGGCATTAGGTATTAATGTGTAATCCACGTTACGGAGAATAGAAAAAGGAGCTCGAGCCTCTCCCTCAGAGAACAGGCAGCGGAGAAGGAGTTGATGATCATTACTGAAGCCGTCTGTCAGGGAAAACGGAGCTGTTTTTCTGACCTTGACCACTCAAGGAATTACCTCGTTAGCGTTAGCACAAGCTAAGAGGATTAGATGCACTGCCTGTACAGAGGGCCAGGGCAAAACCAAGCCGCTGTCCTTGCTCTCTCTTCCGCTCACTCTCTCTCATAGTCCTTCTTTCTCTTGGTCTGTCTGTCTGACCGCCTGTGCCGTCTGTCTCTCTCTCTCTCATTCCTTCATTCTGTCTGTCTGTCTATCTCTCTCTCTCTCTCTCTCTCTCTCTCTCTCTCTCTCTCATAGTCTGTCTGTGTCATTCCCGCTTCCGGTCTCACTCTCATCTCTCAGTCCTTCTTTCTCTCTGTATATCTGTCTGTCTGTCTCTCAGTCACTCTGTCTGTCTCAGTTTCTCTTTTTGTCCATCTCACTTACTCCGTCTCTCGATTTCTCAATCTCTCTCAGAATCTCTCAAAACCAATCAGCTCCAGCAATGTACCTGTCCCAGACCTGCCCCCCCCCCCACAGCAAACCCAACTCACCGTACAATGCAGTCCATGTCTGGTTGATTACATCTAGACACACGGTTCCTGACCTGAAAGAGAATGGAAACAGAGAGGCCTAAAAATAATAATAAATAAAAAAGGGTTCAGTGATAAAACCCGCAGAGCGATTCCGCCCGTGGACAAAAAAACCTGATGCTGCTATTGGCCTGATCTCCTAGCTCTTTGCAGAACACTAGCCAATCATAAAACAGTTTACACTTAAAATGATTCACACTCTTGGCTTTATAATGCAGGATCATTTTTATCTCCACAGATCAGGAAGGGTTCCATATGAACTGATACAGGGCACTAAAAACTCTATTTATCATCAGTCCCAGCTGGTCTAGACATGCAGCCAACAGCACAGGCATAATTTATCTTCTTTTATTATCAGATTATTTCTTATATCCAGTATGGCCAGTGTGTGTTATCAATAGTTATTAATTATCAATTATCTTTACATGAATGATCTCAATGACTTAAAATTCCGCCCCAGCCACCCAAAAGTCAGCTTCGTTTAGAGAGGTGAAATATGGTAACTAAAATGACAAAAAAAATACATCCATCATATTACTGGGCAAAGTGGCATTATGGAACATTACAACAACAACATTCATATGTACAATTGTACAGTTACATGGTACAGTTACGTGTACAATTACAAAAGTTTAGTATCAGAGTATGGGATAAGGAAAGTACAGTCAGTATGTGAAACGTCAACTTACGCTTCGTCGATGTTTGGATGAAAAATTTTATTCATGAACCCTGAAAGAGATTACAGACACAGAGGTTATTTATAACTCAGAAATTACAGACACAGAGGTTATTTATAACTCGGAGATTACAGACACAGAGATTACAGACACAGAGGTTATTTATAACTCAGTCTGAAGCAAATTAGGTTCAAGATTCCTTTTCTTAGGGACCGCGGTGGTACAACGGTAAGAGCTCCGAGGATCAGGGTTGTACTCCGAGGATCGGGGTTCGCGCCCCGGTCCTGCCAGATCCGAGCGTGGCCGGTGCCCTGTGGAAGCGGCAATTGGCGGCTGCTTCCGGGTGGGGGGAGGGGCTCGGAGAGAATCGCTGCGCACAAAATAGCCCTGGGCGAGTTGGAATCACGGTCAGGAGCTCGAGGAGTCGCGCCCTGTAGAGGACGTGGCGCCCTCCTTCCTACTACCGGCTGACAGGGTTGTATAGCGGTGGTTCTCAAGCGGTTGCTACATGGGGGGAATTGAATTAGAATAGGGGTTCAATTGGCTACTAAATTGGGAGAAAAAGGGGAAAAAATCTGAAACAAAAATTTTAAAATAAATTTTAAAAAAAGATTCCTTTTCTTTTATTTATGGTTGTGGTACAAAAATTATATATTTTTTTTTCACTGCTTCAACGATAAACTGAAAAATAATACTTTAATGGACAAAAAAATGAAGAAAGAGAAAAGCACACTGAGATTAAAGAGGTGTGATAACGGACAACATTAAAACTAAAAGGAAGGTCGGAATAACTTCTTTCGAGCGCCGATTTATATTTATTGACACCTGGGGAAATTGGCAAGGCTTCTACGGCCAAACACCGATGGCTTTACAATCTTCGATGCACAGAAACACTGATGCACTATATTTTAAATACGTCTTCCTATTGTTTGTAATGAATAAAATACTACCAACGGAAAAACTCTGTTGACAGCGCGTAGTGGCTGTTGTTGTTTGCACTCTTTGGACACATTAAGCCCATTTTGATGAGTTCCCCAGTGATGGTGACAGGTGTTCTGGGTCTATGGGGGTCTGCACCGTTGGCTTGAATTAGTTCACATGAACTAACAGGCAGATTACAGAAGCACTCTGACCCTTCCCTCTAAGCAGATATTAGCGGCCTCGCGCTGTAGGGGTTCAGCCTGTCTCTGGAGTAACGCTGCACCAGGACCCCAGCAGAGTCGCCATCACCACGGTTCGACCGTGTGGGCCGAAAGGCTTCCATTAATCTCTGCCACGACCAAGAGGATTAGCAACATCAATGAGGGCCCGTTCAACTTCTAATAACACCAAACCCCTCGCGATGTACCAGGCCCTGAGGTCAGTCCCAATGGCCTCTCAGGATTACTGTCCAAACCAACCCCGCCCCTGCGCTGAGGGTAAACCGTCTACATCGAGGACGCCAGACTCAGGGGACTCGGGGCACCGCAGTGACAGCAGGGTTTTGTGGTTTCCTTTCAAACAGCAGCCAAGCTATGCCTTTGGAAACATGCGTGTGGAGTCTTCAGCCAGTCAATGAGTAAAAGTAATCACTAACTGCTGACGTGCTCCAAAAACAGCATACAGTGTGCCACCCACAGGACTGGAGCAGGGGGTCCCAAACTGCGGGCCTCGGACCAACTGAGGGGCCATGGGAGGAGCCGAGAGGGGTCGCAAGGTCATGTGACAAAAATAACACACGGACACTCACACCAGGGATTTTAATGCTGCTCGTCAGATTCAAGTGAACTCTGAACGCGGCAAGACATTTCAATTCAATGTGTGAACCTGTTGTGTGTTAATCTACACTTATACGGATCACAGGAAATGTATCTGTCCATTAAGTGGGTCGTGGGCCCAGAATTACTGGGAAACAGCTGGCAAAGAGAAAACACAGGATTAGACCTGTGACAGTACCTATAGATGGAGATTTGAAAGGGTATTTGTCCGGCAGATCTACTCGGACCTTCCACACGCCCCCTTCGTACGGTGCTGGAGAGACAAACACAGGGTTACACAGATCACATGAGGGAGGCGGGGCCTGAATCTGACTGACAGGTGGCTGACTGACAGCGTCAGAGACGAGAAGGCGACAGGTCAGCGACTATCTACAGCAGGGCTGAGAACACACTGTACACCGGAGATACTCAAACTTGGCCCTCAGAACCAGTAGTGCTGCTGGTTTTAATTCTTCCCCTCTAATCAGGGACTGACGCACCAGGTGAGTGTAATCTCTGACCAATCAGTGACATTATTGGACTATGGACCAGCAGTACTTCTGACCTTGAGGGCCAGGTTTGAGTAACCCTGCTATACACTCATTAGATGTACAGTTTGGGTTACCAGTTCATTCCATTTTAACAGAGTTATTTCAAGAAAATTAAACTGAAATTCAGTTCAATAGGTAGAAAAATCATAAAGGATCATAAAGGGCACTTTTGCAATCCACAGTCTGAATTTAAATTAATTTCCTGAACTGAAATGGAACATCACAAATGGACAGCCACCATAGTCAGCTCAATATTCTTATATATATTATACTGTATATATTCTGCATAACTTCTGCTCAATATGAAGTTGCCTGAAAGACTTCCTTTTCATGGCTATAATTAGAGCAGCGTTTCCAACAGCTGTGCAGGAAGACAGCCCGAGAGCCCTTTCCTCTCCGTCCCTCCCCTGCACACCCCAGCAGGCCTCACGGAATGCCCCTGCTCTCCACATCACAGGCGACTGGCCCAGTGCAAACAGAGCCACCCCCCCCCCCCCCCCCGAAGCCGCTCTTCTCCCCTGACTAACGAGCTAGACGAGTTTCAGTCAGTCTCGCCCACCTGTGCTGAAACCCAGCAATGCCTTTGGTTGTTTTTACTTCTTTCTGTCTTATGTGATTAATGTTAGCTTTACGCGCCTCCTGGATCGGGTTACACAAGTTTGTTTTGACTGCTCGAGATTGGATTTTATTTATTTTTTCCCCCTCCATGTGAAGTGCACAAAGGCAAAGGTGCCAGATTACAGGTGTACGCGGAATGAAGAAAAACGTGTTGAAAGAGCGGCACAGAGGACCCTGTAAAGCTAGAGCACTGGTCTTGAGCGCAGAATAATCTTTCACCATGCCAGTGTTCCACAGAGTGACACACATTTAGCCACAGTGTCACCCAAGGAGGAAGGGTTAGGGTTAGAAGGATAATCCCTGCCTCATACTACAACAGTGACTCCTCTGGTCACATTGGGAACTGCGGTCTGTCTGGGCCAGCTGCGCGGTGCCCCTAAGGAATGACCGTACAGCTCGGCAGATGGACTGCAAAGGTTGGAGAAGCAGCGGAAGGCAGCAGACGTTTTGGTGAGCGATGGGCGCGCACAATAGCCTGCACTCTGCCAAATTCAATCAGGATGTAGCCGCAAAACCAAATAGCTTTCAAATACATACAAACAGCCACACGTTTGGAGGTAAGAGTAGGAGATTTATAAAAACAAAAATAAAAAAACAGGCGATACACAATGCAAAGGCATATCAGTAGCATTTCAGCTAATTGCGTTTAGCTGACAAACCTGGGGGGCATTTCGTAACGGAGGACTACGGAGTGCGCTGGACAACTGCACTGAGTAAAACCCGGAAGCCTCCCAAATCTGGAACATGGACTGAAGTCAAAAGAGCTGTTCCGGGTTTTACTCCGTAATCTTGCTTTGTGAAATACCCCCCTGGCTAATCGACTGGAAACGTGCTCATTACAGTGACGACGACGTTGTTTCACGTCCAGCTAGATCTTCTTGCATTTTATGGCTGACAGTTCCAGACAAGTCCTTCAGAGAGAGAAAGCAAGAGGACTTCATCCAGTAAAATGAGGTACATATGAGGGGAAAAAAAGGCACTTACTTCCTTGTGGTCCGTAAAACTTCACTACAAATTCGTTGAGTCCACTTAGGATTGTGACTTCATGTTTACTTTCGATACTGACAGGAGGTTAAGGACAGAACTTGTACCCACCTATAGCCTATTTCCACTGCCATTTCAATAAATGGGCTCCAATGCAAATTAAGCGGAGGCTAGAAACAATGGAAAAATGTGCATACTAATTTCCAGCAATCCATTATTTAGCTTTACATCATGTTGCCTTGTGGTTTGACACCAAGACTAATTGTTTGGCCCGAGGTTTGGAGAGATTGCGTTTATTTGTACTTCAAATCCTTCAATAGGAAGTGACATGAACATAAAATTGTGTGTGTGTGTGTGTTGGAGGGGGTTTGACTGTGGCTCTGTACTGCATAAGTAACCTTAGTGTTGCTCAGAGAGGCCGTTTTCAATCCCGTGCCTCATTGTGCAAAAGCTCCCCCTCTGGTGAACCAGGCAACCCTCTCATAGAGTGCGCTCAGTTCTTTTTTTTCTATTTTAAACTGAAATCAATCTGATACGCGACTCATTTTTCAGTCTTTATTGCAAATTCTTGCAATAGCTTGTCATTCTACAGACCCTCGTCCTCAAATGTGTCCCTCAGGTAGAAGCACTACTAGTTCAGAATGCTGGCTTTTCGTTGCGAGCTGCGGGTTCAAACAGAAAATATGGTCCAGGCTGCTCGAGCGTGCACCAAAAGCAGCTGAGCTAAACCAGAGAAACACAAATCACCTTTTCAGGCTGCAAACCTGGTGACCTTCTGACCTCAAGGACATAATGCACAGCAGAGGCTCCGTTATATACCTGGCCCTGCATCCTGTTCTGTCACAAAGAGGAAAGCTAAGAGCAGGAAGACTGATCAATATCCCGCTGAGCCCTAGAAGATCTGATTCGGCCTTCAACCATTCGGCCTGTCTATAAATCACCGGATTCCATTAACTTCCTTTTATCTCTCCGTCTCGCACGCACGCACGCACGCACGCACACAGTGTGAGTGTCACTGTGGGGGTGTCAGGCCCATTAAAAGGAGAATGTATTGGGGAAACGGACCCTCTCTTCTAATGGTACGTAGTCCTACTGTAGCGGGATGACAAAGGGCATGGGTACGACAACAGATTCTGGCTCTAGAGGTTCAAAATAAAGAAGTGCATTTAGTGTAATTTATTCATATTTTAACATAGAATACATCTGCTCTTTAATTTATCCCAAACACTCATTTGAAACTCAGCTAAAATAATGACTCACTGTATTCAACCACATGTTTATTTTCTGTGACTGGCCTTTGTGATAAATAATAAACAAATGATGAAAGGGCTCTGGATTTGCCCCCTCATTTTGTAGAATGAAAGCACCAATCCAAGTGAACGAAGGCTATCAGCAGGTAATCAGCACACGATCAGTAACCAACCTATAAGAGATCAGCAAGCAATCGGTCAGTGATCAGTCAGTGATCAGCAGCCTCGCATTCCCATTCCCATTCTCAGTTCTAAGTTCCACAGCCTTCGGATCGCCCGGGGCCACAGAGGAGGAGGCGGAGCTACGGGGGCCGGTGGAGCGGATTGGGAAAAGGCCCTCGCTGTCGGAGGAAAGTTGGCGGCTGGTCAGAATTCCAGCAGGCCGGCAACAAGAGAGCCCTCATTCACAGAGACCCGGGGCCCATATTTGCATTGGTACAGTCTGGGAGGCCAGAGTGGCTCTGCTCTCCTACGGGCATCAAAAGAGCACCAAGACTAAGGGCTTGGGCTCTCAGCCAACACATCCCCCACACACTCACTTTTCCTCCTGCTCTCCCTTTCTTTCTTCTTCCCTCTCCCTCTATTTCCATCACTCGCTCTCTCTCTCCCTCCCTCAGGGGATCACCAGCGTGACCTATGGCCGTTAGCCTATCATTAGCTGCTGCTGTCAGGCTGTCATTTCTAACACCACAGTGGCAAAGTCGTCAGATCCAGAGCGCAACCCCAAAGAGCTGTCGAGTTTGGCAATGTGGAAACCCCGAAATACCCTGCCCAACGCTCTATCCCAGATAAAAGCACTGAGCTGGGGAGCACGTTTGCATACCCCCCCCCCCCCCCAAAAAAAAAACCAAAAAGAAATATGGTACTGGATCTCAGCAGAGATTAAAGTGAAATTCACTACTGGAGCACCAGCAGTTACAGCCAAACTTCTCCTTCCCTGGCTCTGATATCAAAGCCCTGGATTTACACTTTGATAAATAAAAGTGTCCCAACTGACTTCCCCTGACACAAAGCTATCTGCCCTGCGAAAGAACTCCACGCCGGCGCCATTTCAAAGAAGCTGAACGCCTCCGAGCTCCTACACATTTACCCAATCAGCTTCAGAGCAAACAAATGCAGGCCTAATCAAAGAGAACTTCATTTCTGACTGGAGCGGTTATAACAATGCGCCTATTTAAAGAAGACACAGCGTTTGTTGAGTTTGTTTGTTTTGTCCCGGGCTCTAATCATTGTGTAATTTACAGACTTTTCACTGTGCCCCTGGAAGGACACATGAGGGGCCCCACGTGTAAAACTCTGAGTAAAAGAATGCGTCAAAGAACGCTCAGGGTGAAAGTCTGAAATATGCTTTAAAAAAGTTTTGCATTTTCTACCTCTGCCTTTCGGTCGCTATGTCGCCATATCACACTGACCCCAAACATTGCGTACATATGGTGTCCAGTGTGTGCAGAGGTACACAGATTCTCACAGCACATGTTATTTTATACATCTGAATTTCTGCGTGGAAACTCCCTTACGCGGCTTTGAGGGCAGTTTTCTGCTCAGCACTGTTTATACATGTGGCCCCTGGTATGCGAGATTATGAACTTCCCACAGAACCTGGTAATCTTCAGTCTTTCTTGAGATCTCGGTCTCGAGCGGTTGTAACATTAGCCTGTGCTTGCCACGGCCTCAGATTGGAGTCGTTTACCCATAATGAAATGACAGCACATTCCTACGGGCGTACACCTGGAAGGTATGTGTTCTGTCATTATTTTAAACCGCAGTATGCGGGGAAACAAAATTAACATTGTTCCCATAAATCTGGGACAAATATCCCACTGACGCATAACGAAAAAGCAGCCGTGCTCGCTGACAAACCACGGGCAGCTGGCGTCTTTCTCAAGGACCCTGACTGCTCAAAGGGTTAAAAACAAGATTTATTTTTAGCTGCTGAGATCTGACAGCACCAGCTTGGGCAAAAGAAACATACAGGAAGCACCGTGAGTGCTCGGGAAGAGATCAACAAGAGAGGAAGTCTGCCTCCGTGTCAGACAACCATGCTCAACAAATGCTCAACAAATGCTCAACAAATGCTCAACGCTCACGCAACACGCCACACTCCGCGTTAGATTTGAGTCTCTTCAATTGCGATAATTAATCCCCTAGCTCTATTGCTAAAGCTCAACCTTCCATACTGTCAACTAAGATTTAAAGGGTACCATAAGGTGGCGTTCAAATCTGGCAAGAAAAACTGTCAACACAAACTATCACTCCTGGAGAAAAACAACTCTTGTGCTCCGGAAAGGGGTTACAGGAGGGCCCTGTTACATGACCCTGTGGATACCATTATGATTCTCGTGAGCGAGCATGATTGAAACCGGAGAATATTTGCTACTACGGAACCAATGAAGTCGGGCGTAAGACACCCAATCAGGGAATGGCAGGGTCAACTGTACTCCACCTCCCAAGAGACCCTGCTCGCAACAAACCTGCTTAACAAAATGGTAGAATATTATAAGCGTTGGGAATGTGGTTAGGGTTCTGGTTCCTGGTAGAGTGGTGAACAGCCTCAGTGATTGGTAAGCAATAAGGAACCGCAGTCTGAGGTGGATCGTCTGCCACCAGCAGACAACTACAAACACTCACACCAAGCACACAGAGTGCCATTTTTAACAACTTACACTGACCTATGACCCTGTGACCCCGTGACCGCACCAAACCCAACCATTACCCTCAGGCTTCATCTCCCTTTGAGACGAGGAACTGAATGGTCCACCCACAGACCGCAGGTTCCAGAATACACATTCACCCTACTGAGAGTCAATGAGACCTACATCTAAATTTGGTGACTGATTCCGTCAAATATAATTTATTATTATAATTATTATTTTTTTTTTTTAAATAAGCCAAGGCCCCAAATCTAGCTTCTATTATACCAAGTGTCTGTGAAAAACTAAGGTTGACCGGTAGGCTAGGTGTTACACATGTTATGAGCAACAGCATTCAATAAAAGAAGAGCGATGATGGATGATGGATGATGGAATGTGACAATGTAGCAATATCCATCGGGAAATCATACATCGCCAAATTATAAATTTGTCTTTAAGGGCATCAAGCTAGTGCTGCCACTTGTAACCGTCTTTTGCTTCATAGTTGAAATATTGTTGCCAACATTAGCTAGATAGCTAAAAACAGATGTATGGAAATAATACATTGTTAGCTTCACACCTGAAAAGATGTTGTAACAAATGTTCTCTGGCAAATATTAGCTTTAGCGATGAATTATCTGCCTATTTAACATTAACTTGATTCTTAGCATGATATCCCTGATGTAGATATACATTTTTAGTTGTCTATAGCCCTATTGGAGATATTTTCTGTTTTGTTACCCAAATTTTACTCTTTGATTGCTTTGCCTTTGAACATGCTTGCGCACAATAACAGTGTAGCTTCTTGCGTTTAATGGCGGTTCACAAAGAAGGGTAGGGGCATTTCGCCACCTACTGGACTGGAGTGTGCTAGCCGCTAATGCGCATTTCAACAATGGGTAGTAAGTCAGTCAGTCAGAAACGGTCAATGGCTGTTCTAGGCTGGCCCCCATGGTCCGGCAAAAAATACATTACCCAGTAAAAGAAAAATACTAGAAAGGTGCTTTGGTACGCAGCACATTGGCACATTCCTTCTACTGAATGCCGTGTGGAACATTTGGCTGCAGATTGGCGAATTTCACACACACACATTTGGGATCCACCCCCTGGCTTGCTCCCAATCAAAAAAAGTCGGGAGCAGCTTGGCATTAGCCATGATGTAATGGCAGTTTTATGGTCAGGTGCAATATTTTTATTGAGTCTTAACAGGAAGGACCGTTACCCTTTGTGTACAGAGAAAACGAATACAAAAAAAACAGTGGTTCCCCTTTTCCATCATAATGACCACCGCTGCTGCCCTTGCGGCATGTTTTCCGCCACGCAGGACGGCAGCGAGAGAGCAGGTGAGCCTCATAAAACGAGCCAACCAACCGCCACCACGACACGAGAGGAAACGGAAAAGACCATGAAAAGCGTTTGCGCAGAGCCGACAGCCCTGTGTAGAAACATGGGGAGGAGGGGGGTTAGGGTCGGCTTCTAAAGACAACAGCGCAGTTACAGGCAAAAAGCTACCTCACTGCTTCCCAAGCCCCGCTGAACCCAGAGAAAATACAAGCGCAAACCATCAATGTCACGCAACAGCGCTAACCTTAGACTGCACACAGGACAGGTTCGCAAGCAAAGCCTGTTACATTCAATCCTGAGGTTCAGGATGCAAGTCTAGCCACCTCTCAAATACTAATTGATAAAATAATAATAATAATAATAATAAAAAGTAATAATAGACAGCACATCAGTACTGTTCCTCAGATAAATGTATATTTATCTATGATATACTATTGGTCACGCATGTAGTAATCTGTAGAATTTAGGACCTGATACACAAGACTTAAGTAAAAGAAAAAAAAGTGTGAATTAATGCGTTGTCTAATGAATGCCACTAACAGATAAGATAAGTACACCAAGCTGTTATCTGCCCGCTGGTTTTCATTAAGAGCGAGTTAGTGTTTCCCTCTCCTTTAGAAATGCATCTTTTAGTCAGAATGTCCCCATGTACTGAGAGATTGCCTTCCCTAACATGTCTGTTTGGGTAAAGCGGCAACGTGAATTTAGGGCGTCTGTGTGGTGTTCCGTTACCCTTAACTGAGTGACCACACTCCTTAGCACCGCACTGCGGTCCCAAGGGTGGCCTTCTGCACAACCCGGCCGCCGTCTCGAACCAGGGCAAAAATATCTTTGGCCAGAAAGAAAACATGTTCAGTTTCAGAAATGCTAAAAACCGCTAACGGCACAAAAGAAACGCTTTATAACAATTTTATTTAAGAAGCCACAAGACCGCCTTTCCGACCGTGAGGAAGGAGCTGTGGGGGAGAACGGTATGGAAAAGGCTGAACACAAGGGCGGGGCTGGCTAAACGGAAACCAGAGGAATTCATGTGCCGCGCCGCGCCTCACCATGGAAGCACCTCACACAGAAGGACCCGGGCGAGAACACCAAACCGTTTCTCAAAATTTCATCATCTTTCACCGCCGCCTTTCATCGCATATGTGTCAGAGAACAAAAATAAACCTCCACATAAATGAGATTCTGCCGTTTTTACAGAGCGATAGGACTGATGCTCTAAACAGGATGTGATGCGGATATTATGAGATTAATATTGCTGCACCGCGCGAGAGCGCTTGTATAACGTGCATGGGGCTCTGATGAAATCCCTCCTCTTTCACATTGATTTCTGTGCCGGATTATCCGCTGCCCATCCGCTCGTCCGCAACGCGATGGAATTTCCTGTCACTCGCTTTCTCGCTGTTATGCTGCGTGTCTGTACGAACGTAAGCGTGTGAGCACTGTGCATGGGCGTGAGTGTTTATGCCCGTGAGTGTAGACATGTTTGTGCATGCAAGTGCGTGTGCGCATATGTATGTGTGTGCAAGTGCATGTGTGTGCACATGTATGTGTGTGCAAGTGCATGTGTGTGTGCGCATGTATGTGTGTGTTGTTGGGCGTGTCTACATTCACAAAGTAGCGGTGTATCCCCAGTAGAAGCTGACTGTTTTTTTACGGTTTCTCCGTGACTCAAGTCCATGGCCACACCAGTGCGATCCGTCATCAGCAGGGGCCTGCCAGGGCAACCGGGGGCCGCTCACGGGGGCCGCTCACCAGGCAGAAAATCTCCTCCCTAAAAAGAATGCGCCTTAATCACGCCCAATATGTCACAGGCAAATATTTATCCACAGGTGGTGGGGTGGAAAAGCCCTCGTCCTGCATATCTCATTATGGGCCGATTACTTGTAGGAGATTCCAGGTAAGCCACCTGTACGTCACTCTGGTCTTAGCAAAGGCCCAGTGAGTCTGTGGGGCAGTTTAAATACCTAGCAGACGTGTCGGAGCGTCACCTCAAGCCCCAGCACAGACTCTTTCTAGGAAAGGACGCAACTGGGGGGAAATATTTCAAACAACCTCCACGACTATAAGGTTCCCATCCAAGGCCGCATGCTGCCGTAGGCGTCACAACCGACACCGTTAAACAGGAGGGAAAAACGACCCGTCTCTCTCTGCCTCTCAGTGGGAGGAGGGGCGACGGTGGCGAATGCCGCGCGCGGGCTGTCGTTGCATCATGTCTGAGGCCCCCGTGAAATCAAAGGCAGGAAGTGCAATTGTGTTCAGCTCTGGGTAGCGAGGCACAGCGACACTCAGGGGATGCTACACCGATGCAGCCAGATCTGCTAACCCGCTACATTGGCTCACCTTAAATGCAAACGACTTTCCAGCTTTGATTAACAACACAACACCTTTGCCCTTTAAAGATGACGATTTTTTAATACCTTGAAAGAAGAATTTTTTTATTATTTGACCGTTCACCTTTTAAATCTTGCCTGTTACGGCGCAGCTAGGTTGAGCCAAACGTCTAACCACGTTTCACATTTAGTTTAATTATCACTATTTTAAAAAAATATATATATATTATTCATACTATTATTATTAGCAGTCATATTTTGTTCCCAGTTAATATTATAATTCTGTATTATCAAGAATAAGAATAAGAGGTTGTATTTATTTGGTGCTCTTTATGATCTCAAAGCACAGCGCAGGCTGGCAAACACACCCAGCCCCCCACCAATGCATAGCTGCTACCTGGATGAAGCAAGGCAGCCATTTTGTGCCAGAAGGCTCACCACACATCATTAGGTTATCAGCCCTCGGCTGATAAATGTGCTCATTTAACGGGCAGAAGGCAGGAAGCCCATTACAGCCAGAGGTCTAAAGGGGGTACGCGCACAGCCGCTGCCATACGTCGAGCAGCACGGTTCCGCAGGTTAGACAGGCTTTTTGGGGTACCGCGGATTTAGAAAAGCTGCACTCCTTAGAGCGGGTTTAGTCTATGTTTACCCTGAGGATTTGCAACACCCCTCCCATCGGTGCTCTGTGCCTCCCCCCGCCTCCACATTTCACGCGTCATCTCAATGACTTTTTGAAAGACGAATAATTTGACAGCCTGCTAATAATTGGCTCGCAAAATGATTGCCAACTCTGTCCACGAATGAGCCAGAACATGACAGACAATGACAGACAACAAAGCCAGAACACAATCCACAAACACACCTTCTTTTCCCAAATAACATATATCAATAACTAGACACAAGTTAGACACTCATGCGTCTGACTTGGTGGCGTGGCTGAATAAGGATGTGTTTCTCTGGGCTGCTGGGTGGCTCATGGCCCAGTGACCTGCGATCCAGACCGTGCCGGTGTTGACCGTGACAGCAGGGTCCACGATTGATCGTTTCGTTCACAAATTGACTAAATCTGTTGAGATGGAACTACAGACATGATTCGATATGATAGATTTTGGCACAAAAAGTGGTAAAAAAAAAAAAATGTAAAAAATAAATAAATGTCTTTGATCCAGTCCTGAGGGTGATTAGAATTGAGAGGCGAACAGGAAGAGCATGTGGACTGGAAGAAGAGTGGGAGCATCACCAGCTGTTTGACATTCCGTGTGCTTCCTGGGGGGGACATGTCGGAACTGACCTCTCCCTGCTCCAACCAAGTCCCCTATTTGGAACATATTGGGGAGGTGGGGTAGTCTGGAGGAAAATGACCACACTCTAATAATGTGTGCTATACTGGGGGGAGGGGGCTCCCTGTCCCGACCCCTCCCGCAGGGCACACACTATCCCCCCACCTCCACGGGACCAATCGCTAAAATACTTCAGAAAGCTCTCGGTAGCAAAATATACGAGTTCGAACGCACGGCTGATAGAGAAAAGGGTTTGGGGGGGGGGGGGGGGGGTGTACCCCCCTGACCCTGGTGTAATGGCTGGATATTTGATAAAAAGGGGGCATTTCCTTCAGTTCATCAGGAGACTTGCCACTGCATGACAGACTGATTGGCTCAGTCCGAGCAGGTCGGTGAGCCTATCAGTGTGAACTGTGTTACAAGGGCTGTGTCCGAATCAACACCCTTCCATACTATTGAGTAGGCTTTTTGAGTAGACAGGACGAGAAAGTCGTTAAGTAGGCAAAATTTTCTCTAAATTATATATTTATAATTCCAGGGTTTCGCTGAGTATATTCAGGAGCGTACTTTTCAAAAAGTACGCAAACAATTGGTCGCATACATGTGAAACGCACTTTCGTTTTAAAAAATGAGGTGCAGCTTTGCTGACGTTTTCCTTCAATAACAACAAAAACAACACATAACTTAGCCGTGCATGGGTGTATCTTACGACACTTGGAATATAGTATGGAGGATATTTTTTGCGTACTAAACAGAACACAGTAAACAGCACACATCTGCCAGTACACAGAAGACAGGACGCAGTAGATAGGGCTCCGATTTGGACACAGCCTTGGTCAGTAAGTCTGTCTAATTTGGTTGGTCTGAGAGGGTCTGTCTGATCAGATTGGTCAGTGTGAGTCGGTCGGTCGGAGTTGGTTGGCCACCAGTCCTGCACAAACTGCATTTTTCACTAATGTCCAGTCCTCAGATCTTGTATCACTCTCCACTCGTGCTGGGATGTGCTTTTGTATGAAGGTGTAAAAATATTTTAATAATCGCAAAATGTGTTTCAAAGGAGACATGTTTCATGAAGACCACTCAGACATGTCCACCTCGGTTAAACATATTCCGTTACAGACATGTTTCATTTCTCTCTGTTCTGGGAAGGGACTGTGGCCAAGATGGTGGAAGGCGAAGAGCCCTCAGAGAGAGGAGAGCTCGATCCCCTGACCGAGTGACTCCAGAGTTCATTAGTCTCCGGCGGCTTTGGCGTAATCCCCGTCACTGATCCCGGCCATTACAGCGCTGCCCCTGGACCCGCGCGGGCCCAACCAAAGCCACAAGGTCATTCCTTTCCATTGAGTCTCAACCTGCTTTACATATCAACAGATGTCAGGGCCGAGGGGTCAGTCAGGATTTGAATATAAATGGAAATGACTTCCTGTCTTTGAGACCTGCGGTCTGGCCGATGGCCGTTCGCTTGGGTCATCAGTTTTCCTTCACCCCCCCAGAAGCGGTGAAGTTCCTAGAAATTCAGGATAAGCGGTGTTATGACTGAATAAGCGTCTAAAAGCAGCTAGGCGAGGCCATGCAGAGCCTGACATCACTCCAGCAACCAGCTCAGCGATGCCAATAACTCCGCCCTGCACAGCTCTGCGACTTCCACATTTGGATACAACATACTAGAACACTTAAAACATAGCCACTGAGCCACAAAACACAGGAATACACACGCAGACACACGCGCAAACACACACACACACACACACCCCACATACAGAAAATATGTTAACCAAATATAACCAACAGAAAATTGTGCAAATATAATGGCTCATTTTGTGACTCACTTAAATAGAAATGCAAGCAAAAGAAAAGCAGCTGTTTTAAAAAAAACGAATAAATAAATAAATAAAAGCTCACATGCAGCGAAATTCCCGAGCGAACTGGATGTGATACTGGCCGCATTCTGAGAACCGAGAGCCTTTTTGCACGTTCCACCTGTGGTTGACACATTCCCAGCTCACAGCAAGTAACCTCCACAGGAAGACCCAGGCTAAAGCCCAAACAGGTTGAAGGCCTGGCTCTGACCTCACACAACCCCGGCCAACCGCAGCGAATCGCAGCGCGATTCATCATCGGTCACATGCAAGCACACAGAGAGCGCTTCTTCCAGGCTAAAATAATCAACTGTACAGCATGGCGAGAGTACGGCATGTCAGGCACGTTCTGAAATGACCCCATTGTTCCTTTAGTGTGCTGTTACAATCACTACATTAATTACCAACTTTGATGTTGTCTTGCCAAGTACTTCAGAGGTTCATAGTTAACAAACATAACTAAGTGATGATAAAAATGTACCTCTCAGCAGCTCCGACCGAGCCGCCCAGCCGTTTCATCCCACTTATCACATTACCGTGGCGGCTAGGCCTCTGCACGAGCGGTGGCATTCCCGCCACGAGAAACTCAAATCCCACGCTCCGCCTTGTCGCTCGCGTCTCATCGTCGTCGTGGGTTGAGTACGTGGCCCGCAGCTTTCCCAAGGCACATCAGCCGTTAAAAGGACTCATTTCATTGGCTGCCGTGCACCCTTACCCTTCTATTTTTGTGATGTGGCTTTCACAAAATACTAAAAGAAAAATAATAATAATTTAAAATTAAAATAAAAAAACAGCTTGCGGTACAAGTGTTTTCTAAGTGCCTGACAGCACCACAAGGTCTACGCTGTTCAGCCAATGTACAATTTTAGTACATCAAGTTCCAACAACAATGACAGAAAACCCTACCACAAGCCGCCTGCCTTCGTCCCGGTATAGAACATTCTCCTAAAGTTCACAGAGCCGTACTTCACTGAGTACGGCTGCAAAATTACTGAGCCACTGCTGGAAGATTGTGGGACTAACAGTACATTACACACAGAGCCCCTAACACAGATACTCAGCCTCTGGATCCCTCCTAACCAAACCTGGGTCAAATATAGGCCTATAGGCCGACTTCAGATACATGGACTCTTTAAATGCTGGTCACATTTGAAAAACTTCCGAGATCCCTGAGAAATTTCAATGAAACGTGCCACTGAACAAAATGAAAAAAAACATAAAAAGTAACTTGAATATTGGCAAAAAACATACTTTTGCTTTAAAAGTGCGAGAAACCTGCAGTGATGTTACCGTCATCTGAAGGGTTAAAGTATTTTTGAATAAAGTATTTGATCCCAAACTCAGTCAGTCAGTCTCTAGACCTTTCCCCACAGTGTAGACAAGGGCCTAGATTTTGTGATACAGAAACAGCACATGAGGTTTGAGGTCAACCCCAATTCAATCCAGTCAATTTGGTTAACTAACTTAAATTCAATTCTCCAACAGAATGCCCAAAGTGTTCTACGACCATATTTAAAATTAATTAATAGAATTTCTACTTGTTTTCTAAAATACATTTACACAGAATTGACCCCAAAAGCCCCAAAACAGAACTGAGGACCAGATGACAACTCGACGCAGAGTTTTCTCCCAAGCCGTGAGCCAGTGTCCTCCCGTCTCTACGAAACACTGCTGATCAGAGCCAGCTCCGGATCGATTCCCCACCTGCATTAATTAGCCAGCTCCCCAGAACGCAATCCCCAGAGCTCTAAACTGTACGTGGCCCTGAGGAAGATCCTTACGCACACGCCAATACAATTACTTTTTTTTTTTTTACCAACATAACGATTTTATTTCAAATGCACAAACAAATGACTGAAGAATCTACTCAGAAGAACACAACAGCCGCAACTTAATACTGCCTTGAGTAAGCAACACCAGTTGGGCTCCATTCCATTTCAGTTCAAGTCAATTCAGGAAAACAAATTGCAATCCAATTTATAAACTGAACGCTCTAAATGTACAATTAATCCATTTCCTGAATCGAGCGAGTCAAAATTAAATTGACCCAAACCCTCCTTACCAATAAAACAGTGACTCACTGTAAGACAAGTGTCTTGTGACAGTTGCCACAGCAGAGAGTCGCATACCCATTTCTAAATCAGTTGAGGTAACCTTTAGCTTTCTCCACAATTTCAACAAATCAAAAACAACACCCACGTAGCGTCGCGTGGCGAGCAAGGTGTGAAATTAACCACCAACCAAATGCTGGTAAAAATTGTCTGTGGCTGGTAAGATTTTCTACTCAAGCAGCAGATTTGGCAGGTAACCAGCCGGGTTGTGTTATATTGTAAAAGGTAATGTGGCTGGTAAAATGTTGAAAATGGCTGGTGATTTTTAGAATCCACAAGCCACCCTGGTCAGAGAGTGAAAAGGCCATTTTGAGGCCCTGGTGGCGAGTAAGCAACACTTCAAAGGAAACACAGTGCTGTATTCAGAATGCAAACAGCTACCGATTCAACACATTCAACTAAACCCCTCATTCAGAATAAAGCTGAGGATTAGAGATTTTTCTAACTGCACATTCCTTCTTGTTGCACTTTTGCACTTATTGTACACAGCTACACATACACCGTGCTGAAAACAAAGACATCTGGTATTTTTGGGGGGGGGGTTTCTCATTCATATACTTCACAGCGCTAAATTTAAATTCCGAAGCTCGACTACGCTTCATAAAAAAAAAAAAATTCCTGGGCGTAATCCAAGACGTGGCTGCACACGGTGCACAATGATGTGAAACAGCGTTTCAAACCGATCTGACGTTCGGCGCTAGCGAAACAACGGCTGAAGCGTCAGCGCGAACTGCGAGGGGAACTTCAGAGTCCATCTGCTGCTTGGAGGGGAAATCAGCCGTGCGTGCCCGAGATGTCTGCCGCCGAACAGCTGCAGAGGCCTCATCTCGCTCTGTCAGAGGAAGTCCGACCCAGAGAAGGCCCAGGTCCCGCCTTAAACCTCCCTCTCCTGCCCAACAGCTCTTCAAGACACTGTTTATCACACCCTCGTCATATCATAACGATGACGGGGGTAGCAAAAAAAAAGTCAAGTCAGGAGGGGGATTGTTTACTTCGCATTAATAAATAAATATAAATTTAACATCGAGGATGGGTGTTTTTTCACATGGGGAAGGGCTTTGGAGGCAGCCCCAGTACAGCCTACTTTCCACATATGCAAGTCCAGCACAACATGGAGATATCAGTGTGGAGAGACCATATGGGAAACATGAGGTCAATTCTGAGAACCCAGACCGGAACCTTCCTGCTGGTGTAACGGCAGCCTTCGCTCACAGATTTGAACACACACACGTGTTTTAAGGGTCAGGATTGCACAGCAACAGGCGGGAGGGGGAAGCAAGGAGCCCCACTAGTACGGCGCAGAGTACAGCCTACGGTGCGCAGAGGAGGACAAAAATATGCACAGACCTGACACTTCCCCCGTCCCTCCCTGGATATGTCCCTCCCTGGATATGTCCGTTGCAGCGTGGCACCAACGCGTGACAGCACGTCGACTACAGCATCGTTTCTTAAAACGATGACTCGTTTCACTTGCGTTATTGTCAATTCCTGTTTCCAATGCTGAGGCTGATCCAACATTATAGCATGCGCTATGCTATAAGCCAAATAAGAGCGTCTGCTATATAAATACAAATGAATATAAATGAATAGAAGCACTCTAGAGAGAGAGGAAGATGGCAGGTCTGGTAACCCTGTTTTGACCACGCTGGTCATTAAGACCTAGACCCCGAGTCGACCAGAGGAGGATGAGTTCCCCCCTTGAGTCTGGTTCCTCCCAAGGTTTCTACCCATTTACACCAGGGAGTTTTTCCCTGCCACTGTTGCCTTTGGCTTGCTCTGGGTCTTTCTGTGAAGCGTAGTGAAATGCGCTATATAAATAAATATTGATTTGAATTGATCTGATTTGATTAACCTCTGGTAAAAGCAAGCCTTCCCTAACAACCTCCAGCTCCTCTGCACACACACACACACACACAGGGCCCAAACCCCATGATCCTTTGCACAAGAGAAATGGCAGTGATAATACCACAGCTCAAGTCAGCGGTGTGCAGATTAAAAGGGGCCTTCATTAACAGCAGCTGTTTGGACTTAAATTCCCCCCAAACTCTGAAGCACGAACAAGGAGAAGAGGCAAAGATGCGTCGCAGGTCGTTAAACGGCGCAACGACTCGCTACGATGGGCACCGCGGGCACCTTCTCACGTCGGGTCGTTCTGCATCCTCTCACGCTAACCCGCGAGTGACACGGGGGCACGGGCCGATCCCAGACAGATACGATTTCAGCCAGCGTCTCCGATGTGCAGTGGAAAACGGATCAGACCTTGACACGCTGTCATTGAACAATAGAGCGTGCCTGGACCGGTCAGGAGAACAAGGAGGAGGAGCCAGCAGATACCCACACAAAGCCTGGGCTTGGATTGGTCAGAAAAATGAGGTGGAGGAGCCAGCAGATATCCACCCAACCCAGGCCCCGGATTGGTCAGGAGAACAAGGGGGAGGAGCCAGCAGATGCCCACTCAAAGCCTGGCCGGCTGTGGAAGGCCAGTCGCTGATCGAGCAAACGCACAACAAGCCTCACACCACCCGTGAATGGCTGGGATTATGACAGTGACAGGACATAAAAGACTTCGCCCCTTCTCATCCAGCCTGGCACAGAAACACAGATCAAAATGGCACTTTTTTGCACCGGCCTCCCACGGGACTTGGTGAAAGACGCCAAGTCGGACCAGTTTGGCGGACCAATTCCCACACTCTTGCGCATGCGCTTCCAGGTGAAAACGCAGTCGCTGCCCTCCTCTTCACCCAAGCGGCTGCTGGCCAGGTGCAAGGCACAGCTAGGAAAGCACAACATCCCGAAATAAACACAAGCGTGCACAACACCCCTTAGCAAGTCTACCCTTTCCAAAACAGGGAGGAACATGGTTTGAAAATTCATAATGACCACAGTAAAAAAATTTTTTTTGAAAAACTACAACTGCTTGTATAAAAAATAATAATAATAAAAAACATTTTTTTTAAAAAAGCAAAACAAAAAGCACAGGAATGTGTTGAGCAACTAAAGCACAGGAATGAATCACATGCCAGATAAAAAGAAGATTCGCTCCAGTGTCCAATTGCTGATGCTTCCGCTGTTTTCTCAGCAGGTGACCAGAGACTGGAGCGCAATCCCGTTTCTGGCCAATCATGAATGACCTGATCAGAGGTCACCCCTGGACTTTAAAACCAGCCTTTCACACTAACACACAAACGGTGCCCCCCCGCCCCCCGCTGCTTACAGTTCAACACCAGAGGAAGGGGCGGAATAAAGAGCACATTCATTCCAGGGCAATAAAGAAGAGGCTTTAGAACATAATGCAAACCTCTACACAGCGCCCAGAGTACAGACCCCCAACCCCCGTACACTTAAGTTCTGGTGAGCCAGCCATTGAAGCACATGCAAATCTTTCATGAGGAAACACGCTTTCACCCCTGAAAGCACATACTGGGGTTTTTGGCCTCCACAAGAGGAGAAAGCCAGTTACTCAACACCACGACTTTGCCAGCCATTCTAAGCCCACTGGAAACGCAACTTATACAATTGTCCGCAGCCTCCATTACTTCTACCAGCTATGCCTGGGGAATACATGCAAAACCTTACAAACATCGCCTGATCCAGCAAAAGTTTGAGAATTACAGACAACTAAAATAATGTTCAGGAATTAAGACTGAAGTAACATTTCAAACTGATGTTCAAATCCAGCAACAGAGTTCAAATAGCCATCACTGAAAGTTGGTGGCATTACCTCACCTTCTTCCTGACGCAGCATCAGCAGAAATTCATCTACGTTTCTCCATCTTAATAATTGTGTCCAAGCACGGCCATTAAAGTGGAGTGCGGTGCATCCGCCTCGGGTTGGTCATGAAAATGTCAAATCACCCCTGCAGCATTCTATTTCTGAACACATCACCGAATAATCTCTCATTACGCACAGTATCTACACAACTGCCCGTTGATATGCAGTCTAAAACCTAAATCCACAGGTTTATTATGAAAGTACGAGATGTCATAACGCTGTATTTATTTTCTGGAAAATATCACACACGAACATTTCTTAAGGTTCAAGTCAAGATTAGGCTGTATTTAAAAGAACAGAAAACTGGATATGAAAAGCAAGAAAAAGGCTGAAATAGCAGGGATAAGATCACTTGTCCAAAAGTCGTTTCCTTTATTGGATAATATGGAAATGTACCCAGCATAGAAACAAAAATCCTTCTCTGATCGGTGATTGTAAAAAGAAGCGATTTAGTTCTGAATCAGGGCTAATTGTTCTGGGGAAAGGCCCATTAACAGTTGAGGTTAATGAGTAAAACTAAAGACAAAGGGAGGCTCTCTGCTGCCGCTGGGATTGTGGGTAATGTAGTGAGAAAATGAACTAAGAGCTGCACAATGCTCGAAGACCTGTGCCACTAGCTCTGCCTTTCACCTGAGCTTTCACCTGTCCCTTTACAGTCAGCGGCATCACAAAGATACCTGGGGAAGGGAACAGGAGCTCAAGCCATTGTTACATACAGAGGTTGCCTTGACATTCATTACATATATTCCCCCTTGGACGTGCACCATAAATCATCTCTCTTCTGCAGGCAGCAAATTGCACGGAGCTCTCAGTGCCACATAGAACAGCAGTATTCTCCAGGAGATGCTCGTCTGAGGGTCAGGTTACACGGTGAACAGACGTGATCAGAGTACGGGGAGGAGTGTGTGTGTGTGTGCGCGTATGTGTGTGCCACTGCAATACCAGTGGCCCTGTACAGACACACACAAGCGTGGACACGTGGACACGCACGCACGTTCATAAACGCGCACATACACACACAAACGCACACACACACACACACGCTCACAAACGCGCACACGCACACGCACACACACACACACAGTCACGCAGCAGCTGGCATTTCGGAAACCTGCTTCCAGAAATCACTGACAGCAGCAACAGCAGCAGCGATAGCGGCAGGGGCTAACAGTTGAATGGTGCTTCTCTCACACCGCAGGACTGAATGGCAGAGGGGATTTAGTGGCATTCAACACCACACCACAGCTGCTGTGGCCCCAACGCGCCCCAGAGAGAGCGAGAGAGAGAAAGAGAGAGAAAGAGACGAAACAGTGCCGTGACCAGCAAAGAGCTCAATTATACCAACCCCTGGAGGGAGAACACAAAAATAAATGATTTTGCCGTGTAGGTGTCCTTGAACACAGAACCTTCCTCTGTCTGCGTTTTCTTATCAGATATATTACTTCATACATTAAATATCCAGTAAACCAGGGTAAGGCTGAGACAAAGCACAACCAGTTTGGAAAACATTCTGACACCTTATTTCACCCTCCGAGCAGAACAATCACATGAATAAATCTTCTCCGATGAAAAAAATCTAATAAAACGTATTTATTTGGGAGCATTTCAGCCCATATGCTTCCTTCTTTGCATATGAACTGACGTGCTGAATGAAATTTCATCGGAGAAAAATGAAGAGCTTATTCATGCAGGAGCGTTTCAGTCCATGTGATTCCCTTGCATTGTGAGTATTCTGCTCTCAGGGTGAAATGAGGCGTCTTTTCAGAACTGGTCGTTAGTCCTCATTTTTTTAGAGGAAAAAAAAAACACGGAAGCACAATCCTTTAGAAAACAATAGACAGCAAAAAACATTCCTAAAATAATCTTTTTAACTAAGGGCTGTAACAAGGTAATGAGATTATTATTGTAAAATATGCACTGGTTATTTAAAATCAATAAAAATTCCAAAATATACAGCATCCTGAAAACTGAACCAAGTTTAATCTTGTGACTATGCATCTTTAATTATTAGGTGTGGTTTGTTATTCACCATACTTATTATTATTCCGCCGATTTTTTAAAACTGATTTTTTAAATCTCCTCCTACACCATTCACACCATCGACACCATTCATACACCCTCCTGGTTGCTATTACTTTTTACCTTTATACAATATACACTTTTTCAAGTATATTTTAACACTTTCATCTTCTTTTGATCCCATTATACCGCATTACTACTACACACTATAGGATACCATATTACCATCTTTCTATAGGCTACCATTCCCAGAAATCGATACCACTGCGAAGCAAATATACCAGGCTATCAACAAGGCAGCAGTCGTTCCATTCAAGCAAAGGACCTACGAAATTAGTAAACAATTTTCACCTAGTTTCTACTAGTCTTATTGAAGTGTCAATATTGCTGTGGAAATGTCGACTTAAGGCTACTGGACATTAACGAGCTGTAGGCTAAAAAACTCTTCAGGGTTAGTCAGACCATTTTTTATAATATAGGCTAGCTATAATTGTTCCTATATTGGAACATGTTTTTTGTTAGCGTTTAGAAACGGTGCATTTTATTGTCTGTGACAGGCAAGATGAATTGTGGCGGAAGTTTTGGGGGTTTCTTAAAGCTGTAATTTATCATTTCAGAGAAACATGACTGTAGCCTAATTCTTTATTTATTTGTTCTTTATATTCTACAGACAGTTTTGAATCTTCGCTAAACCTGCTACAGGACTAGACATGTGTTCAGATTTTCTCTATTATGTTTTCATCTAGCGAGTATATTTTACGTTTTACTATTTTTTGGGAATATACCAGCCTACGATAGTAGGCTAATCCAGTAAATGAAGCTATGGTTTCTGACGAGAACATCAACCATCACAAAGCATCAAATGCTGTCACGTAACGTTATGTTGTCTAAGTTACAAAACACAATTGTTAACAAAAAATATTTTTAGCGCTGTTGCAATTTTTGCCTGTTTTAGCTAAATGCTCATCTAGCTACTAATTACTCCATTCAACATTATTCAACAAATTCTGATTTATGTCTTAATAATGTTAGCACAGACAAGTTCCTAACAAAATATGACAAAAGCATAAGCCAGCTAGGCTACTGTGGTTAAGCTACCAGGAAAAACAAACCTTTCATTCTGCATGAAAATGCCAAGGTGACAGGTGCCAGTAGCCTACGTTAGCAAATCTAAATGCAATCAATTATGACATAGCTACAGCAAATAAACTATCCGCTACACATGATTGAGTTATAATCTCAAGTCTATGTGAGTCAACAAAGTTAAACTAAGTTACCATCAGTCAAATGATGTTTAACTAACATTGCTTTACGATAGCTGCATGCTAGGTAGGCTAAATTAATAAAACGCTGAATTCAGCACAAAACATGTGGTTTGGACTTCATAAAAGCTGTTAAATTAGGCTAGCCTTACCTGCACAGCCAAATTGAGTATAAATATGTAATCTATAGCCAAACAGTGTAAAGGAAACTGATATAGCCTACTTATATCGCATACTGCATGTCACTGCAGTATAGCCTACAGTATGCTAGTACACAGGACGCAGTAAATAGGGCATTCACAATGCCTTCCTCTACAACACTTATGACCCAACAATACCATCCCAGATGATATGACATTACCTATTTGTGCTTTCATCACAATTCATTACTTCTTTGTATCACTTCCAGGTTCTTTAGACTACTTAACACAAAATAGGCTACATCACCTTCACTAGATCCCTTTATACCGCATTACCAGTTCATACCATTTCCACCTTTTATTTTCCACCTCACACCATACCATATTTTTATGCCATTTCCAGCTATTGATAACACTGTGAAGCAACCACACCTACAATTTATTTAGGAATAGTTCATCAAGTTATTATTATACCTGGAAAAATATTTAAATATTTCATAAAATTGTATGAACATAAAAAGCATTTCCAAACCAATCACCGTCGAGCATGACACAATAATCTAAATATGTGGCATCCGGTTTCTTGTTAAAAGATCTCAAAATTACTCTGTTCAAGCGGTGGACAACATATAGTCCAACCACTTTACCCGTACGGTGAAACAACTTTGTTGTCACTATCAGCTGTTGGTTTAGTCCCACCCTCTACCAGTTTCCGGGTAGTAACAGCCTGGCCAATCAGTACGCTCGTTCTCACTGCAAAAGGACAAAAACAAAACTTGCTCTCACCCCTATGAACCTCAAGGAGAGCTCGGTAACTGGGTTAAACTTATTTTCTGTAACATATTTATTGGTATCTGAAAAAGACAGCGAGCGTATTTTAAGTTGTCAACCCCATACAAGACATACCAGGCGATATGCTTTTCGGTTGAGTTGTTTTACCTTTATGGCTTTTATGAAGTAAAAAAAAAAACTGCATACATAAAACGTTATAATATATTTTTCAAGTCACTGCAGTGCACATTTCTATAACATTTAGCCAAGTGTGGAAATAAGTCAAAGACACCACAGTGGGAAGTATATTGCAGAACCTGGTGGTGAACCCTTCAGTTGTTACGGTTCGTGGAAACTTTTCAGCCCAACTAAGCACTTTCTCATTATTAAAATGCAGGCACCTAACTAGATAACTTGCTTTGCTATAACAATCCATTGAAGCCAGAACCATCTCCAAACATCTGAGTTGGGAAAACACCTGGGAATTTGCACTCGAAGTTGTAAAAGCAGCCGAAAAGGGAAATGAGGGTATGATGAACCACCACGAGTACACACACAACGGATATGGTGTGCAAAACATTAAAATACAACATGTTTAACTACAGATACTTCCCAACATCGTACATTCCCAAAAGTTAACGTGCATTTGCTGGCTAGCCAAATCCTGCATTGCATACGGAGAGCAACAAGGACTACATCTGCATCGCCACATGTTGGCACATTATTTAGTATATATAAAGTGGGCTACTTTGTCATCGAATGCATTTCTGCACTCTACTTACACATATACGGCTAAATATAAGTTATATTGTTATTTGAACTATCTCATGAGTTGATATACGTTATGTTAATATTAAGCATATTAAAGACAACCGTTGAGAGTTGGACTGGTGGAAAAACAACGCAAAAAAGTTGTCCTCTCGCTGCAACTATATTCATGATGAAGACCGTAATGGCGACACTCAGTACATGAAACTAACGTTAAAACAGAACCCAGCACGTTAATAAGCAATAGGGTCTGAAATAATGTACAATTCTTTGTATAATAAGAGCTTATCAAGGAAAATAAAACTAGCTAAGTGCCATGTCGTGAGAATACATTTTTGTTTTAGTTTTCACTCCCTATTATTCATGAGCAGAACAACAATCTATTTGCCAATTAAAGTAACGTTATAGCTAGCCATCCTAATTACAATATTTATCACAATTAAACCATGTTACTAGCTAACGTTAGCTAAACGACACAAATATGAAATGTTAACCTAGCTAGCAAGGTGGAACAAGATTGCTGTAACGTTAGTCAGGATAGCTAGCTTAGTTGTAAGCAGCAGATTAGCCGACATAAATCGTCAAAATCCGAACCCATAACATTTTCAGAAGTAAACAATTGATCTTTTTCAAACAGTAAACAAGATCTCAAGGACTGAAGGGTAAATCAAACGTTTTTCCCCTCAAACGAAGCCAGCAGTCAACAGTTGAAATGTCCAAATACGGCCTGTAAAGTGGCGCTAGCTAGGTAACGTTACCAGGCGTTGTGTTCACACATTGTGACTTAAGTGAGTAGCTAGCGAGATAACCATACATTACCCTGTCCCTTACTGACCTATTGTGTAAAAAACACAGCATGGCTGTGTACCGAAGTATCCATGTATCTCTTTATTTATTTATTTTATTCCACCATTAACATTGTAGCTAGCTAGTTAGCCTAGCACAAAGCTAGCTAAGGTTCTTCATCTAAAAAATTCTAATGGCTAACTAGCAACTGAGATGCATAGATACCTCGCCAGTTTACATGCTTAAAAAATAATAAGTAACATTATATGAATCGCACAAACAAAAATTGGCCTGCTAGCTATGAGTAAAGCACTTATCGATAGCTGTTTTAATGCGGTGCAACAATAAGGTGAATCTTTCTTATTGGTTAGCCAGCTACGTTAGCTGGGCTACTGAGCAAACAAAATGACAAAAGCGTTTCAAAGGACATATTTGACGTTTTCAACATTTCAATGACTTTGGCTTTACAGGCTCGGTAACCAGCTTGCTAATGTTGACTAGGTCGTCAGTAAGCCCATGACTGTAACGTTAGGCTAGCTAACAATCTCATATGGCTAGCGAGCTATTTTATGGGCTCCGATGTGGAATCATTTGGCGATCATCAAAACAGCATTTCCACTTTTATCATAAAAAAACATCAACCTTTCTGACGTTATTATTTACTCACACAAGCAAACAAAGCAAACCATACCATGCATAGATTACAGATGTTATAACTCCGTTTTTAAAACAACTGTCATTACTATGCAGTTACAACAAGGGAATATCTTTTCTTCTGTTTCTGTTGTTTATGTTCTTAAAAGGATACAGTTTCACCACGTCGGTGTCCATTCGCCTTTTACCCGGACTTGGAGACGACATTTTTATATTCCTCTGTTGAAAAACAGTGCAATAATCTCCTCTGTCGGTCGTTTGAACGCTTGACTTTTATATTACTTGTTATTTTTCATTGGCCTGCACAAATGGCAGACAATATACAATCTTTACGCGGTCCCCCCACTTTCACTCCGTTGCAATTTCTCTCTATTTCAGTACCTTCTCTCTCTCTCTCTCTCTGTCCTGAAGCTTCTATCCCTCCGCCAATTACGTCATATGTCATCGACAGCAGTAAAGAGGAGGGCTTAAGCGTCAAAACAAATCGCATGCTTCAGTTGTAGTCTGGATCATTTTGAGAGTTGATTTCAATGTTATCTGCGCCTTTCACAACGATCGTGTGACAATGATAGCATGTTGATGACCAACAAGCCACAAAAACCAGGACCAATAGCATGACAAAAAAAATAGAAATAACATTTTGTTGAATATTCACTGCCTATAAGACTAATCACCACCTTTAACATTGCCTGCTTTATTTAATTTTTGACGAGATGGAATACACCATTTTTTTAAATGAACAATATTTACCTACATGACCAACATATTGTGGATGGTCATCATAGTTGTAAGTCTGATAGTAGCCTAAGCAGTAGAGGAGGTTTCGAGTTTTGATCTCCCTAAAACCATATACTCTTCTTAAAATACTTAACTTTTTTCCTAGGGAATTGAATTTATTTTCTTAATAAAGTCCAACTGAAGTGAAAGGACTTCAGAAATATTTTTTAAAACAGTGCGCATAGAGAGAAAAAATATGATTATAAGGGCACGCTAAGTCTGTACTAAGTCTGTACCATGGCTCTCATAAAAATATAACAGGAAGCAGGCCAAAATTCAACAGGTAAATTTGCAATAACAAGCAGAATCAAAGATGGGCTAACAGCTTCCTGCAATAGCAGCAGGTCTACCATGGACCTTTATCATGGCTTCCCAGGGATGCCATGACTGCAGCTCAGAGCATACAGGGCTGCGTAATGTATAATGTAATGTTCTCGTCCTCATCAATCACAGAGTGGATGTCCCCCTTGCAACACAACACTCAATCTGTTGCTTCATCCACCATGGTAGAACGGTAGCCTTCAGTTCTGCAGCTAACAACAGTAACACTGTTGACCATCAAATCTCCTACACATTGTGTATGGTTTGTGGCTGTATGTGGGTTGTCTACACAAAGGGAAGAAGAGTGTGGGGGGAGAAACAGAAATAACAGTCTTAAAACTGTGTGTTGAATGTCTGAGTTGTCCATTTTCACATTAATTTTTTACTGAATCGGTGTGTTACAGACAAACCGGCTGAGTTGTTAGTCTGGATTCAGGTATACCATCAGGTATGCTGTTATGAAATCTCTTGTCAGCAAATCTCTTGTCATGCATGACACACAAATCCTTAACTCACAATGTTTTAATCAAACATCTGTACTCACTCCCTTACTGCAAAATATTGAATTGTTATAGAAAGTGATTTAATTGTGCAACAGGTTACTTGAAGGAAAATTAAACGAAGGTATCGTTGTATCATTCTGATTCTTTTTTAATTATTTTTTTTGGTTGTTGTGTAACAAGAAGAAATTCCAAACACTGGAATTCATACATTGGTGAAAGAATCACAGTAGCCTACTGACTACATCAAAATGTAATCATTTGAATACATTTTACTGATAGTCATTATTAGATAAACATTGACCATGGTGTAATAAGATCAACCAGAGTTTGTCAATTCACTATACAATATGTATCTTTTTTAACAAAAAATTAAGAGATGTGATACATTTAAAAAAATGCTTAAGTGATTTCAGGCTCTAAACTAAATAGTAAAGATTATCTTCAAGCATAATAGCATTGTACGCAAATAAACACCACCAAATAATCAGTCACTGGGCACCCATTGTTTAGTAAATGTGTGCTTTTCATCGTCAACATCAGAACACAACACAACACTTGTCTGAAAGCCATTGCTGTGATTAAAAATCAACCAGGTTTAAAAATAAGCACCACTGAATAAATATATGTTAAAACACCTACTAGAATCAGAATGTTACTCAATGCTTAACAGTGGAAACTTTTTTGGGAGGGAATAAAATAATACTAAGCAGAAGAAGAAAAAAGTAGAAATAAATGGAAATTTAGGTAAATGAGAGGTAATCATTTGAACATGAAAATAGTAGGAATCTAGATTCCACAAATGTAGAACAGCATGAAAAGTGCTGTGTATGGATGGCACGTCTAATCAAGTTATTGTGCTTCAACAAAACTTTGCCAAAACAAAGGTGCTACTGGGTCACCAGACAGGAGAAGAGGTGGTTTCCTCTTCTTTTAGACAATGTGGAAAAACCACAGTGCTGAGGGAAACTGCAGTGAGCATAAACACAGTTAAATTCCGTTCCATGCTTTTAATTTTATCGCTTCATGAATGAGAACCACCATGATGTGGTCAATGCTTTAAATAGTGTGTTGAAGGGCGGCCATTTTGTTGGCTTAGTTAGCTCTGTTTGCTAACAAGCGCATGGGTAAACTGGGCCATTGAACGTAGGGCAGGGGGGTGTAGGCTACTGCAGTGACTAGCTCACCTTCTTCCTCAGAGGTCACTTTCTGTACCCCTGGGGCCAACCTGACAGGCTCCCACTCACTGTCATTTCCCATGATGCTCCTCCCTGCCCATTCAGCACCCCTTCCACAATCCCTCCCACACAACTCCCCAGCCTGCTCCTCTGTGGCCTACTCATCACTAGAGAGGTCAAAGGCATTACAAAGGCAAACGCACTGGGTTTATTCAATAGGCAGAATGTTCTGTTACATTTCCAATGTTCCATCTACCGAACATGAAGTTTTGCTACATTTTTGCAATTCTCCCAGTGTGGCATTTTGAAGGTGGTATCGTGGGGGCGGGAACATCGGCTCCACTAGGTTGGTGGTGGGGTAACGTATTGCAATGAGTCAAATTGTGTAATTGGCCACAGTAAAATGGCCATATGATCCTCACTGAGATGGATATGAGTCACAGGCCATATTTTAGCACGATACCCGAGTACAACAAGGTGGGATTCTTTAGCTGTGGTAAGCTGTTGCCGACAAAAGTGGATAGTCTCATGTTATGGTTGTGCTCACCTGTCACCTGGCACACTTACGCATTTATTTTACCACACTGGACTACTCACTGCACAGGCCATCAAAATGATATTGAATGCATTCCTGTCTTTAAAGATGATAGTCACAGGTTCTCTCCTCCCCCGCTGTCTGACTGAAGGAACTCATGCTGACAGCAACAAGAAACAGTACAGATGGACTGATTAAGGGGAATATTTTTTAAACCAACAGACATATACAAACACATATATTTAAAAAGCCATTTTAATGAAATGGGTGTTCCAATGAACCCATCTGCATATGTTCCTGCGTAGATTTTATACGTTGCGTTTTTGTGTGAATATGTAAACCCGCTTTATACTACTACCGAGTTCCTGACTTGCGATGTGGGTGCGATTAGCCATAGGCTATACAGCCAGAGATGCGTATTTACTGATCACAGCGATTCCTGTCCTGCATTGCTGCCCTTCTTTTAGGCTTGCAAGAGGTCCCAAGGTTCTCGCTGCAGGGTGTTTCATTGCTCTCTCCACAGTCCCCTGACCAGACTAACCCCATTCTGAAAATCAAGAGCACAGCAGGTACCCTCTAATTTATAAATGTAATTACACAACATGGCCGCCAGATAGACCTCTGAAGGGTAACTTGCTACCGCCGTTGCGATGATTATTTTATGACCCGACAGTATAATCAGCAACACGCTGCAGCCTAGACCCAGGTCAGACATTGTATGGGCTCAAAGACCTCTCAGTAGCACTCTCCATTAATCATTTGAATCTCCAGACATCAGTAAAAACCATTGCCTATATTAAAAAAAATAAAAAAAAAAGTCTCAATTTAACCGAGAAAATCGAATGCAGTGCCATTTTCTTGCATTGCTAATGGACAAATCACAAATAAGTAGACAGAGGTAGCCATCATACTAAAACTTAATTTCACCCTTCATAATTTCCCAGAAGTAGTTTATAATTTAAAAAAAAAAATAAACTGAAAAATGGTATGGCTCTAATTGCCATCTTTTAAAATGTTCCTTCATTGCCAGCCTTTTGCAGGGCAGTGTTTGTTTCGGTTTTAAAGTAGTTTTTCTTTGATAGCAATGTCCTTCTCCAACAGAAGCAGCAGCAATGTTCGTCTGCTTTTAAGACTTAACATGCAGAGTGAAAAAAACCAAAAGAAACATTGCATGCTGCTGAAGCAGCTCACCTTCCTCTCAGGCCACAGCAAGGAACTGCGGTGCAACCAAAAAAAGATTCAGGACAGGCTCACTGGTTTCCCAACAATATTCCCCAGCCAGGCTACTTCTGGGATGAACAGGCATATTCTGACCAATCTTTAAACTTGCGTAAATATTACAACTCGGGAATTGGTGGGACGTTTCCAATGTTCCATCTATTGAACAGAAAGCTTTGCTACATTTTTGCAATTCTCCCCGTGTGGCATTTTGAGGGAGGTATCGTGGGGGCGGGAACATCGGCTTCGCTAGGTTGGTGGTGGGGTCACCCCACCCCACAGAGCACTGTGGATCGGCCAAGGTCATCTCCACCTGCGGTAACATACCGCCATGTTCGCTCACTGCTGGTATTTCAACAAAGCGAGAAAGAACACCATAAATGCTTAATCAGCCACGCTATTCTGTACCGACCCACACAACCCTGTGTATTTCAAGAGGATTGCTGTATTGTTTTGGGCTCTAATGGCCTATTCAACTTCAAATCCAGATTCACAAGCCCTAACAAGACTTGTTCAGCTCCTGATGAGGTGAACGGTTATCCCGATAAGCTCCATGTTAGAAATCGATGTCATCCGTCGATCATATTCGGTTTTTTTTCATGATACACATCACTTTCTTGTCTTTCAATTTATTTTATTCATGTTTCATTCAATGGGACAAATTTGAGCATATTTCCAACCTAATTAAAAAAAAAATGTTTTTAGTTATTTTTTTTGCACCTTGCAGGTATGGTTAATTTGACATGGATTGCAGGACATGGCAAACAAAAAAAATGCATTTAAAAGTTTTTGTTCTTTCAAATAAAAGCAAAGGATGGCCTCTTGTTGAAAAGTAACAATGCAATAAGAAACTAACTCATAAGTAATACAACAATAAGCAAGGAAATGATGGTAGATGGGAAAACTTAAGGCCACAAAGACCATGATCCCTGTACCAATTCAAAATAGAAATAATTGCAAACATAGCAATCTTAGTTAATCACCTGTTGCATTAAAGGTTTATTAAAAGCAAAAGTTTAAAATGCATGCACTTTTATGAAGGCTACAGTAACTACACAACAGCAGTTACAGAGAAAGCAGCTCCATCAAAATATTATACAGCTTTTCACCAAAATAAAAGCATGTTCTTATTTCAATGGCACAGTTTTGTGTTCTCTAGACAAGAGTAATACTAGACAAGAGTAATTTTAAAACACTTTAAATCAGCAAAATAAAAATAAAAAAACCCCAAAAAGCCCTTCCCTTTGTTCAAACAGCAGTAAAACTTCTCTTAATGTTCAGGAGGAAGGCTTGTAAAATAAACAGTCCAACAGTACAGGTACATTATAGCATTAAAAAAAGTGTTTCATTCAACACCAGTGAGTTACTCCTTCACAGTTTAGAATATGAAGTCAATAGAAACATTTCCCTGCGACTCCACCATACACCGTCTCTGTGTTTATCCTTTCACTGTAGTAAGTCAATAAGCCAAACCTGTTGTTTCAGCATTAGTCAACTGTTACTTTTTTTCCTTGTAGATATGGTTAAAACGGTCATTGTACCCCCATACTGGGGTTAAGACTGTCTTTGTACCCCCAACTTGCACTGTTTCCTGGCAGACAGCGTTCTGGGTTTGGAACAATCAGGCCATCCACGTGTGAGGTAAGGGAGTGACAGGCTCCATCCACCAGTCATTGTTCTAGTACCACGTCTGCTGTGGGTTTCTTGTGTCTTGTAGCACGCTGCATCCGTGGCAGCCAGTGACTCAGGCGATGAGTTTAACCCCCTTAGAACTCCCCCTCCTGACTGGTCAGGGAATTACACACAAGTGACACTCCCCTTCACCTTGTCCTCAGGAAGGCCTCCACCACCACCACACTCCTCCATTTTGGGTTTTCACCATCCCCACTTCCCTCCTGCCACCCCACCGTAAACAGGGCTTGCTCCCCCGGTGAAAACAAATACACACTGCAACTCCACTACCAGACGCCAGGAGCGCTAGCTCTACTAAAAAAAAAAAAAAACTATGACATCATAAAGGCAGGTGTCTTGATGCCCAATGGCCTGGAGGGGCAGGCGCTACTGAGAGGAAGACACCTGCCACTGACGAAAAATCTTAAACACCCTCTTCGACTTGTCATGAAGACCCTGCAAGACAGACGGAGAGTGTGTGAGTGACAAATGTCAAATGTAGTGAAGCGCTACTGCTCAGCTTAAACAGTTCAACGGGTTATACTTTCGTACCGAACTAGTTATAAGCGCAGAACCTATACCATCATTTTTATGCATTACTCATACACCTGTTTGACACCATACACACTGAAGCCACTATCTGTAAACCTATGCTTCAATTTAACAGAATGTCAAGAGGCAATATACCTCCATCAACCCAGTTATGACGTGGCATCAGAATCCTGTACAATTTGGAATGACATTGCTTTCATGAGCAAATTTCATGTTTGCAACTGCCTCTCCATCAGTTCAGGATGCATACAAGCACGAGCTCCGTTCCTAAACTTATATTGCCGTCGGCCATTTTGTCTTTTCACTCTGTAGCCCACCACTCAGGCTCGGGCTCATGTAGTGACTGTGCAGGAAGAGGCCCATTTTAGGTCTTATTCAAAATGGCCGACGACCAGGGTTGGGCAGTATTTTTTATTTTTTTAAAAGATGCGTTCAAAAAATGCATGCATTTCATATTCATTGCAGGGTTCTCTCCTCTTCATTTATATATTGTAGTTTAACATGTATGTATTATTATTAGTACTATAATACCTTTATTTGGAAGCATGCAAGCATTAGCCCTGAGTGGCAGGCAGGGTGTTAAATTAGCTGGTAAGATTTTCTATTCTAGCAGCCACTTTGGCAGGTAACCAACCAGGTTGTGTCATATTGTGAAGTGTAATGTGGCTGGTAAAATGTTGAAAATGGCTGGTGATTTTTAGAATCCACTAGCCACCCTGGCCAGTGGGTGAAAAGGTTCATTTCAGTCTACCTGGGACGGGCTGGGTCCTGTGGGGCTGAGACACTTCTTCATGGACAGAAAGAGAGCGAGCGAAGCCTTCCAGCCTGGCTGGGGGTCGTCCGTATCCGGGGGCGGAGCCTGGGGCTCCGTGGGCGGAGCCTCCCGGTGCATGTCATCTCTTTTTGTGCTCACCCAGGGGCACCAGTCTCTGTGCTGAGCCACTGGTTCAAATACGTTCCTGTGCATGGGGCCTTCCTGTGACAGGGGGAGAGGAAGGGCACTTTCAGGGCAGGGCACTGAACAGAACGGCACGGTACAGCACGGCAGGCTACACGAAGCAGAAGGAGACACACGGCAGGCTACACGGTACACACGAAGCAGAAGGAGAGCCGTACCGGGCTGCCGGTGGAGGAGAGGCGGGGGCGCTTGGCCTTTCGCTGGGGGCTGGAGGGGACCTCTCCCGAAGCCTCTCCCTGCCCTCGGCTGCGTGTCACCGGCCTCTTGCCCCTGAGCAGGGGGCTGGGCAGGTCCTCGCTGGGGCTGGGGGAGTCTCTGCTCCGGTTTCGAGCCACTGGAGATGGGCTGGCCTCAGGCTACAAAGACACACATGCATACGCACACACACAGACACACAGACACATACACACCTCGGTCAAATACTTCAACTTAAACACTTTAACCCTTATGACACCAGCAGAATTCCTGCAGATTACCAATAATTCTAAAATAAATTTCCAACATATTCACAGAACAATTCTTCGTTCAGACGGAAATCTGGGATCTGGAGAGTGTTTCAATTTGAACTGAAATGACGTGGGGCGGAAAGGCGGGACTACCTGCTCTGGGCGCGTGATGTCCTGACTGCGTAGCTTCATGCGGCAGGGTGTAGGGGAGGAGGGCATTGCCCTGTCTGCTCGTCCCTCCTGCCCTGGCCCGGGGGTGGAGGGAGTGTTCAGGGACTCGTCCCCTTCGGTCACTATCCCGTCAATCTGGTGGAAGCTCCACAGCCCCACTTTGCGCTGGCAGTAGTAGCAGGTGAGGACGGGCAGGTGCAGGGACTTCAGGGTAGGGCTGGAAATATGCATTGTGAGAAATTGCAATTTCAGTGAGAAGAACAATAAAGCTTCAGAGGGAAAATGTGCAGGGAGTTCAGAGCTCAGCTGCAGAAATGCATTAGGGGGACTGTAGTTTCCATAAGATGAACAGGAAGTTTTCGCACAACTTTTACATGTGAGAGTGATTATGTTCTCTTTCAAGGACTCATTTTGCCAGGCTGCTACGCTTGATATTTGCATTGTTGCAGACACCGGAAAGAAATGCCTTATGGGAAATTGTCGTTGCATTGCGCTGAACAGGAATTTGCAACGAAAAATTTATCACTCCTTGTAGTTTGTAAAGAAATATTGTAAGTAAAATATATATATACTGTTGCATTTGTATTACAATAAGGAAGGACATCATATTAAAAATGGTACGGGTAAAATTCTGCTCCATACCTGGCAGCCCAGCCACAGAGAGCCACGATGCAGGCAGCCACCTGGATGGATAACGGCTCTTCCAGGAGCTTAGCAGAAGACTGGCCCTCCTTCCTCAGCTCCTCCTCAACCAGCTGTAGCAGGATCCCCATCACTCCCTCCGTCAGAGACTGGAAAGGGCGAAGCAGCGTTTCAGTATGACTCACAGTACGACGAACTGCAGCCATCCAAACGCCACAATCAAAATGGTTGCGACTGCCCTCTGCCTCACGACAGACAACTCCACTACGGAGCAATGTTTATTGGTTTCTAGTGCACCATTATAGATATTTATGGCACCATTTACACATATTTAGAAACAAAAAAAAAAAGAGTTTCATAGAGCCAGTATTTTTAGACTTTCCTAAAAGCTGTAACTATTATCTTTTGTGTACACTACCAAAAACAAATATAACGAACATTTTTTTTAAACGTTTTAAAACGTTGCTGTATTTGTAAGACCATGTCAGTTACTACACACTTCTAGCATTGTATTCTCCAATATGCACTGCTGGTTTTATTGTACCTATACGTACGGTACCAGAGCCTCCGCTCATGGGTGTGCTGCGAGGCTCACCATGGCCTTTAGATGCTCAGGCTTCATTGCCGGCAGCTGTAGCTCCAGCAGGCAGGAGCTCTTGAAGCGCTCCAGGAAGGCGTTGAGGAGAACTCCCGGCTCGTTCACCGGAACCATCCAGAAACGGTCTGCGAAAAGGAAATGCTCAGCTTCAAAGCCATGTCCACTCAAAACTTGAAGGCGCAATTCCAACACTGCTGCAGAAGCGACGTCACAAAACAGAACGTCTTTACCTGGACTGGGAAAATCAGGCCAGAAGCAAAACTTTTCGTGTTGCGTCTGTAGTAGTTTTGTCAGCTCTAATATGCGTCCTTCATCTGCAAATAGGAAAATTTACTTTTTCAAACGGTCATTTCACGAACCAAAACTTGAACAGCACACACAAATATATATATATATTTTTTTACTCCACCCGAAATCAGAGCTTTTAAAAGTTAACCACGGCAATGTGGCGGGCTACTTTTACAAAGGTAAGATGAGTGATTGAGATGGACGACATGCTTACATTTCTCAAAGTCCTGACAAGCCTGGAGGGAGGCGCAGAGGAAGGCCTGGCAGCTGGAGCACTTTAACATGTCGCAGTCGATGTTGATCCAGCCGTACCTCGCGCACCTCAGGGGGGAGAGCAGGGGGGGTTTCCCAGCCCATTTCAAACAGTGCGGACAGTAAAGGAACACTTCGACAACTTTTAGAAAGGTACAAGCAACTTAGACAATGGGCCTCATTCACCAAACACTCTACGGACAAATTTGTTCTGAATACTTTCTTTAAAACATTTATTTTACTTAAAAAAATTTTTTTTTTTTTACAAACATTTCAGGATTAACTGTTGTTTGTGTTCTGAGCTTCTGATCTACCCAATAAAAAATCCCAAATAAGAAAGAAAGTCTAAAGACCAAATTTGTTGGTGAATGAGGCCCAGTGAATTTAAAAAGACCTGTCGAACACAATTTAAAGTCTAACACAATTCAGGGTTGAATAGTCAGTGTCAACGTCTTTACCTCCCTCTGAACATTTATAATTTAAAAAAAGCAGCAAGCTGGGAAGGATATGGAATACGACTCTACTCGTGAGAAAAAGGCCTCTTTGCTGACGGCTTCGCAGGGAACTTCTCCTACACCATTGGGATTCGCCGGCTCTGCTTCCTGCTCCACACTGAAACACAGTAACCAGGTTTCCTTAAACAGTGGCTGTTCTGTCTCCAAATAAGCTACGGTTTAGTGGGAAAAGAAGGTAGTACGACATCAGACCATGGTCGAGGGAGATCAGACAGTTAGCCCTTTATACTTTTGCTGTATAAAGACATCCTTGCATTTTTTTCCTCTTCAGTTTGCAAATACAACTTGGTGCAGGTCAGGCCATTCTGCACTTTAGTTGGTTATTGTGAGGTGTGCTGTCTTGTGTGGTCTTCAGAAGCAACTAGGGTGTGCAATTAAAACCTGCCACTAGCCAATTGCTGGTGATCGTGGCTGGTAAGATTTTCTACTCTAGCAGCCACTTTGGCAGGTAACCAACCAGGTTGTGTTACATTTTAAAAGGTAATGTGGCTGGTAAAATGTTTAAAATGGCTGGCGATTTTTATAATGTACTCTCATGCCCTGGACGAACAACACAATATAAACCAGTGCAAAACTATAGGGGGTGGACAAAATATCGGAAAAACTGTTTTCCAGAAAACATAAAACACCTGCCACATGTTTTCTACGCAAAACCTCAAACTCTGTTCCTAACCTGATTATCTATGCTGTTTTGTGAATCTTGTGCCATGTGCACATTTTATATGATGACTTGTTTTTCTTTATAATTATGCCAATCAACCATAATTGCCCGTTAGTCATATTTTTATGAAATGCTAATAAATCATAAATTACATGTCGATGTTATATCAGTAATAAGTGAGTACACTTCAACAAATGTATAAGAATATCGGAAAATACCAGTTTCAATGATCTTCTATTTTATTCAGCTATTCACTTCACTTTGAGCAGCGGTGTTCACTCCCCACAGCTGTGCAGAGGTGCACATCTCTGGTTGTCGTGGACCAAAATGCTTTCAGTTTTTGTCCTACATTAGATCTAAAGTGCTCTCACTTATTAGACACAAAAGCAGCATTTAAATGACAAATTGGTATTATTTGATAAAAATACGATTAATAGCCAATTATGATTCATTATCAAGCTAATACAAAAACAAGACAGAAACTAAAATGTATACATAGCATGCAAACATATAGCCGCTGTTTTATGTTTCATGAAAACCTTTTTTCCGTTTCTGGTGTATCCAATATTTTGTGTACCGCCTGTATGTGCAGTAATGTGACAAACAGAGACATCCAAATACAATCAGAATGGTCTTCAAACCAGTGCCAACATGTCAGGAGAGTTGCCCGACATAGCACAAGCGTAACTCATGTTAAGGGGAAAAGGGCTGGATTGAGAAAGGTCTTAAAATGATTGTTAAGCCTGTACCAAAGAGGTTATTTAAAACACTATTTTATAATGTTTTAAGTATATGAAGCCATCTTATTTGACAATATAAAGCCTGAACTATAATTTGTTCATATTACATTACAGGCATTTAGCAGACGATTTCTTTATTTTAAGTGAATCTTAGACTTTGGGGCATACGTAGATTTGAGACTGGATGTAAATGCAATCAGGAATACAAAACATCCCCACTGTGTTATTTCGTAATCTGTATCTGTATATTCCTAATCCAAATTTTTAGGTATCCCTTCTTTTATGCCTTACTGTGTTGACACATGTACTATGCTTTGACGGCCAGATTACGTGTCTGGGTGTAACATGTCACATAAATACATTGTTTTAACTAAATACCCCCCCTCCAACTACGCAAGCTTTGCAAACAGCAACCTCGTTCCCATCAATATTTTTGAAAACAATAATTTACACCTCAATATCCCGTGACAACTAAGTACGTTAAATCCGCATAATAAAATATGGTGTGTTCTGGTATTAAATTTAGCTCTCAAATATTTCATTCGGCCTTGTCCTGGAAAAATTAACTTTTGTCGAGGTAACACAATAAGAACTCGGGAATGAATACCAACTACCTTTCATTAACTTACTACGAATTATTGTCCAAAGTATCGCTTTGGGTGAAGGGAGAAAACAGCAACAAGAGCAGAAAAGGTTCGGGGTAGTCAGCTAGTAAAGCACTGCAAAAGTTAGCAAGCTGGCTTAGGGTTGTTTTATCTGGTTACATAACAAGCACGCCGCTAGCAACAGCCCATAGCCAGACAGCAGCTGAAGCCGATAGATAGCGATAGCTCAGCTGGGCAATTTATGAACTATCTTGAGCTCGCAAACGGCAAAACCATAACATAACATTATTTAATCATGTGCAGCTCCTCGCTAACGTCACCTATCGTCGCCACAATGTGCCTCGCTTAGCGTAACAACACGCCCCTTCTCTTTCAGTTACATAGTTGTACAATATTAGCGTGCACCGATTTCCAAAATAGCTCACCAATGCCGTCTTCTTTCCTCAGACACAACACCTTCATTGAGAAGTTCACGAACTTTTTGCGGTGTAACTAAGGGAGACTTATTTTTGCCATCAAAGTTATCAACACGATTATTTCCACAACCGCCAAACGTCGCCATGTTCAGTCCGTCCTCGACTTCTTCCCCCGTTTATCATCACCGTGTCTCAAACTCTCCGCGAATAAAGTTCCGCTTTATGAGCGGATATTTGGTTATTAAATGCTTTAAACGTATCATCTTATGGAAAATGAAGGCATCAGAAGTTTAAAAACGGCTGTGCATTATATTCTTTCAATTTCAATTAAAAAAAAAAAAAGTATAACATAGTAGCTAGCGTGCATGGGACAATATAGGCTACACTTAGAGGCCTGATTTATTAAAACCTTTAGCATGTGCATTGTGCAAAATCTTTTAGCACACTGAAAAACCAATAACATGCCCAATGATTGGTCATGGTATTTTTTTCTTTGCACCTATAATTGGTTGTGTTATTAGTTTAGCATGTGCTACAAGGTTTTGCACATGCTAAAGGTCTTAGTAAATCAAGCCCTAAGTAAGCAACATACAAAGTTAACGTTTCTGGCATGCAACTAGTAACAACAAGGTGAGTTTATGCGTAACTTTGCCTGTGGACAGAACTCACAGAACTACACAATATCATACTGCATTTAATTTGACGATGCGGTCATTTGAGCACTTTTGGAGAGAACTTTTAACTTTTAAGTCAAAATATACCATGTATTTTTGGCTGATTTCTTATGTGGAAACTTGATGGCACCAAATGACTCTTAATAATGCAAAATAGTTATTTCGCTATTATTATTCTTGCTATAATGAGAGTAACATGAGTACAAAATTATGGCTGATTAAAGAATAAATAAAAAATATAAAATAAACTATATAAAATATAGTTCCAAGGTTTTGTGCACACCTTTAGACCGCAGGATGTGGTAAAACAAGTACTGAGGACATCCCTAGAGACAGCTTTAACGAAAATAATTAATTCTGTCACCCTTGGCTGTTATTATTCAAGGAACATAATATTATTCAACCTGAGGGATGACTCACTCCTGTGTGCAACATCACTGAAATTACCGGTAATCAAATTCTAGTCAGCTTCCTCCCCTTTCCTTTTGCACCTTGTTACCAAGCCTACCAAGCTGTGTGCCAGGCTGGTATGTGTGGAAGGACTGGCGGACGGCCCTTCAACACTCTGATTGGTTTAAACACAGACTACACGATTTTGCCATTTCAGCAGCTCATGTCATGGCACAGTCCCCAAAATATGACATTTCGCTTTTATTACTGTGTACTGCCATCGCCTGATAAGGTTTTCTTAGCTCCAAAGCGATGTAGTATGTGGGCTACGTGTAACGCATTACGCTTTCTGCACGAAAATCTCTTTCCCGTCTTGCGGAACCCACAGCTCCGGCTTATCGGACAGATCGGCGGTATTTAAAGGCCGCGCAGATACTAGGCAGATGGGTTTTTCCTCCGTGAGGCGATGTCGTTTTAGCACAGTATTAGGAATGTAAAACCAGCACCTTATATGGTTTGTTCAACGTTTAAGTTTATCTAAATAATATTTTGTTCGTTTAATTTCGTTTGTGAAATCATGTCAGCTGCAGAAGGCGCAGAAAACACTCGCAGTTTGGACCAGCTGAATAAATTCGAGAAGCTGTCAGGGAGGCCTCCGCTCAGAGTAGCAGGTCAGTTAAATACAATCCGTTGTCATAACACTGGTTCTCTGTTAGCCTGCTAGCTAGCTAGGTAGCTGCCCCGGCTATAACACTGGTTCTCTGTTAGCCTGCTAGCTAGCTAGCTAGCTGCCCGGCTATAACGCTGATAAAAGGGTTATGTGTTGACGTCGTCGTTCAAAAGCAACAAATCCAACCGTGCAGTTAACGTTATTTCTATATCTAGCTAATTGGCTAGACGGCTAACATGGCTATGCCGCTGGCTTGTTAGCTGTAGCTATGTAAAGCTAGGTTAACGTATATTCAAGAGCAAAGATAATGCATTCAAATAACGTTACATTGGCTTGTTTTGGCTGTCGACAAACGACATGTATGTCGTTACAACCTGAATTGTTGAATACATTGTATGTAATTTGCTGCTTACTTGCTAAGGTTAGTTCGTTCTTACCGTTTAATGTTAGAACCGATGAAAACATTGCTGGTGCTAAGTTGGGTAGCTAAGCTAGCTAGTGACATTAGCGAGGCGATAAACAACAAACGTTACACTGCAAAATAACAACGGCTCGGGTTTTTAATTCCAGTACTGATCAGGGCAAACGATGCTATGTTTCTGTGGGTTGTGTACTTAGCAGTTTAACTGAGCAGGCCATGTAAATGTTACCTGATCATAACCTCAACATTCAACCCAATGTGTTGTTGGCTTCTTTCGATAAACGGCGTTTGAAAAAACAATTGTGTTTTGTTCACTAACGTAAGTTATATAAAAAGTTATCCATAGCTACCGTAGTCGGCATTCTTATTAATAAAACGAAGAAAATGGTTGAGCTTGTTGTCTTAACTAAGAGATATCTCGTTTTGTGATGGTTGTTTGTTGACATGGTGAAACTGCAATTGAGCGGGCGAAACCTCCGACAAAACCCGCGTTAGATCGCACTTGATCGGCCACTTGATGTTGTAGGCAAGTTGGCCGGCTAGCGTGCTAAAATCCACCCCTGTGATGACTAGCTAGCCAATGGGCTGGATATTGCTACGTTTTTACCTAGTCCTGTCATTCATGAGTGATCTGGCTGTGCATCTATGCTGTCCTATTGACTAACATGCTAGTGCGCATTTAATGTATACATACTAGACTGTGACACGGATAATAACCGAGCGAATGCAGCCGGTGATACGGTAAATTCAAGTTTTGGATTTCATTTTGTGAAGACACGTCAATATGGTGAAAATTTGGTTTCCACGTTAATTAGGTCTATTTCTGCTCTGTTGTCTGGACGTTGAAAGCGTTTGTTAAACATTTTCCATTGCTTGCCTCCTGGATCTTGTTCTCTGCAAGGTTGCAAGAAAGCCGCAGCCGTTATAACCTCTGTGATTTTACGATCGTGCTGCAGCGACTGGTCAAAAGAACAAAGTCCTGTCGCATAACAGTGGGACGTTAAACGTGGGACCAGAAACAAACCATGGAATGATCGTTGATTTTTCAGCGCCGAAGGATTAATTTGTGCTTAATTTGTGAATTGTAGCAAAAATTAAGTTAGAGTAAATATTAAATCAGACGGGTACAGTCCCGTAAAAGGTACATCAACGCACCACACATTTTAAATCCGTCCATGTCAAAATGAGAACATAATGAAATATTTGTCATTTGCATGATCATGACAGATGCCTGAGATGACGAGGGTGGTTGCTTTCAGTATGTTTGAGGTCAGTAGGTTCGATTCCAAGATATGGAAATTTCTCAACCATTAACGTACTCACTGAGTCTTGGTTACAGTCCCTAAGCCTGAGTCCCTGTGAGCAGATTGGGGTTTTATGAGGTGTCATTTTGCTTAAAACATTGTTAGTGATTTGTAATGCCTTTATTAAGCCCGTATGCAGTACTATATACTCTGCTACTTTAGCTACTGTAGGTAAAGTAAAAGTACAACAAATCTAACTACGAGGTACTGGTCAATAATCCAGCTCCAGCTCGTCTGGACTGAGGAGAGAAATAATGTTCAGTAATGGCTGCTTATGTAATGTTTATAGGGAGTCATTGTGCTATATTGATCTATGTTATTGGTTTGATTATTTGAAATAATGGCTGTTCCATCACATTTTTAGTGTCACGATATGAGTGAATTAGTGGGCATTTAGTTACTGTTAGTCCAACCATGCAGAACTGCGATGATTGTTTTTCATGTTTTTTTATTTTTTTATTTTTTTATATGATGACATTTGAGTGTAATAGTATATTCAGTGGACTGAATACAATGTACCCTAATTTCCTGGAGTGTCTTGATTGGGGGGGGCACTCCAGGGGGGGGGGGTGGGGTGGTGAATCTTTAAAGTTTGTTGAAGGGCAAACTTAAACTGAAACTTAAACGAAAGTTTTATTTTTATGGTGAATTTGTATGATTCAGTGTCTTAGTACCCGTTTGTATGCTAGCTCTTATCATGCTTGGATAGTTTAGCAAAGTGTGCAGTCAGGTACAGTTTATAGTTTATACTCATTTGGTACCAGCAGGGAAAATGTGTAAATTCAGTGAGCTGGGCCACAGAGGCTTCTTGACCTCACCTGTATTTGAGGTCCATTTATAATTCTCCCGCTCTGGTTACTATGAGTGGCTTGGAAACATGACACTCCCATCACGTAATGCACAGTCTGTTGGGCCGTGCGGAGAGGCCTGTTTTAGTCAATGATGGCGCGGTTGAGGCGCATGCATGCGCGTGCAGCCTGACGGGCTCTGCCGTAGCTGGAGAAGCGGCTGCGGTGTTCGTCACTGAAGGTATATTTAGAACGGCTCTATTCCGAACGCACGGACAGGGGTCCTCTCGGTACACCCCCTCTGTGAGAAAACACACCCGTAAGACGGAAGAAAACGACCAGCGCTGTGGTCATTATGGAGTGCACGAGGTGTCGTTCGGCCAAACGCCCCTTTTTGTTTTTCTCACGATTTTGGAACTCCTAGTCATGTTTGTTGGCCTGCCCCCTCTGCTGCAGTCCCCTGTCCTTTTGGGAAAAGATGGACTGGTCCAGTGCTGTGTCATCGTATCCAGGGGGGAACACTGAGCCTGAACCACAAAGTGAGGGTGGGGGGGGGGGGGGCACCAGGTGAATGGAGTATGTGGTGATGCTTGAGCCTTGGCTGATACATGTGTTGTGAACAGGAGGTTTGGAAGTTGAATGGCGATTTTAGCATAAGGCATAATGGTCGGCATTTATTTTCAATGCCTTGTTGCTCACGAGTGTTGGCACTTTATACTGTTCATTCACTGGGTGAGGTGAGTGGCTGACATGGAATCCAAGACGCCCATTTTGCCTGTGAAACGCCATTCTATCTTTCTCTCTGCAGTTAAAAAGGTGACGCATTTTGTCCGTTTTTGCTGGGCTTTACTGATTGAATGGGGCCTTTGTCCAGAAAGCCTTCTGCACCCCCCTCCATTCTCCAGGGCCTGTTTCTTGGGAGTGCTTTTTCAGCGGGTGTAGCAACTGTTCTGGCCTTCACCTCCTGCACATGCTCGATATCAGTTTGAAGTTGCATGCATCTGAACACTGTTATCAGCTTTCTGCAGTGAGCTGACTTTGCAAGGGATCATGGGTAATGTTCTGACACAATTCCATTTCCACTTCTGACCTGTAATCCAAATTCTTTACCTACCTCTAAAACTTCAGGTGAATACATTTATTTAATAATTTTTTTGTAATTGCTATTTGTTATTACTTTGCAACAAAGTTTTATAATGATATATTATGAAATAAAAATACATATTCATGACTAATACTATAATATACAAAGTATAAAGTTTTCAAGTAATAAAGAGCAACTGAAAGGGGGGAAATCGTGCAGTAAAATTCAGTTCTGTTATTCAATTCCGTGGCTTGCCTTCCCAATTTGACCTAATTGGACCTGGACATTAACAGGACTTGCCAGTTCAATTATTTAAGTGACACCACCCTTGCAGTTCAGCCTATTCTAACTTATGACAAATGGCAAGTCAAACTCTGATATCTCACGAGTGACTTGTGCACAGCCTCACTCTGAAGGTCTGCTGTTTGGAAAAACTTCCAGAAAATGGCAAGAGGGAGGGGGTGTCTCTGCTAGCTTTCCAAGGGAAACGAGGTCTGTCCCCTCTCTAAACCTTTGTTTTCTCGGAAAGGGCATATTTTGTTTTCATGTCCCATGTGTCTTGTCTGTCTTTCCTTCTCCCTGCGAGCTGCAGGCTTGGGAGAGGGTTAACGGGTGTAACGGGTGTGTGGAGTTGACTGTTATTTATTCTTTTTGCCATTGTCTTGCGCTGTCTGTGTGACTGACTCATCACTGGTGATTGTGGCAACAGGCTCAAAGAAGAGAGTTCGGTGGCTTCAGGCTCGACGAATCTTCACCCAACCTTGCCCCAGCCTCCGGATCCCTAACAGGTTTTTGAGAGAAGGTGGGTAATGTGCCAGCTCAGAAACTCTAAATAAAACCAAAACAAAAAAAACTAAACCAAAAAGAAAAAGGCTGAAAACGACCTGTAGGAGCCGAGCAAATGCCCCCCCCCCACCAGCTTCCAAAACACTTCTGGCTTTGAAATTAGGGGCCACCACTCTCAAGCACTTGGTTCTTCAAGCTAGCCTTCTGTGGGTCGTGGCTTCATCAGAGAGACTGTGTTTGTGTCGGGGCACGGGTGCGAGCGTCTCGTGTCTGTTTCAGCGTGTGGCGTTTTAACATCTTTTTCTGTCCCCTCCTTTTCTTTTTTCTTTTTTTTGACTCTTTCCTGTTTTGAATTGTTTTCACTCGTGATGCGTCCCTTGCAGACAGCTGCTATACTGGCTTTTGGATTGTCAAGATATGTGAGGTCATGCTGTTTTGACTACAGCAGATGAAAATGTTTGAATTTTATGTATTTTTCCCCACAGTAGTAAAATAGACTTAGACTTACAGTTCACTTCTCACAGTGAAATCGTGTAAATACTTGATGAAAGTACCAAAGTTGGTTGGTTTTGCGGTGGTTGAAAATGAACACGTTGCTTCTCCCTCGAAAGGGAAAGGATGCCAATTTTAATTGGGGGGAAAAAATTAAACATTTAAATGTTTTCACATTCACTCCATTTGAAAAACCTTACGCCTCACTCTGAAAGCACTGCTAGTTTCAGCTGACAGTACTCTGGATTATAGATCAGTATGGCATGGATAGGTATAAAAAATAGACTTGATACTGATATTTGCATATGCACAGGTACAGATTAGACTGGAAAAACAAATGTGGTTAATTATGTGACTTCAGTACTTCAGTTACTGTCCACATAACTGTTTAAATGGTAGTCCAGCGAGTTGCTGCACGTTTTTGAAGATTTACGGTGAGGTATGGTGTGTGGCTTTCAGTGTCACTTGCTCTCAAACAGTATTTTCTATTGGGCGCTCCAGCTTGTTAAACCACAATCTTTTTGTGTTAAAGTGTGTGGGGAAAGCTGGCAAGAAAGTCTATAGACTTTTAAATCCGTTTTAATCATCTTACACCAGGAACCTCTCTCCGGATTCCACTGTTTGTCATAAACACAGTTTAAAAGTGAAGCAGCCACCTCCTGTTTATACTGGGATTTGGGTCATTAGTTTGAAAGCCATACGGTATGGGGATATGCTATGTTCTCTATGTAGACTAGAAATCAGAAGTCGTTTTTTCAACGTTAGACTATTTAAAAAATAAAAATAAAAAAATAAAATGTCTAAGGTACATTGAAAATATGTACCGTACTTCTAAACTATACCTGAGTTTGGGAATAGTTTTAAAATTATTGATGAAATTTCATATGCATAGTCAAGGTGAACAGACACTTCCATTTTGTGGTTTGGAGATTTTTGGACATTTCTGGAGTTCGTGGGGCCCTTGGTTTGTAATTTTAAAGTATCCAGATTCCAGTCCTTAGACATAATTGATTGAAAGAAGTAATATGACACCAGCATTCGTTGTCTATTAATGTATTAAAAATCGAAAACTGAAATATTTCATTTACATAAGTATTCATACCCTTTGCTTTAACATATTTTTAAAGTATCATATTTAATATTTGGTGGCATATTCTTTGCATGCTGTTACTTCCTGAAGTCTTTGACCAATCAACATCAAAAGACTCTCGATATCTTATTTTCAGGTACTGTTACAAGCGATACTATAACCTCTCTGCATTTGAACTGATCTCTATGAGAATTGGGGGGTGAGACTAGATTCCCTTTAAGGGTTGTTTCTCCTGACTTTTTTCCCCATAGAGTTCTATAGGAAAATGAGTCAGGAGAAATAACCCTTGCAGTGATTCATCCACATCTACTCCATATCTGGCAACAGAAAGATGGTTTGGGGCTCGTTCGATAGCTCAGACCCTTGATGACTTACAGCCATTTAGCCAGCCATGTGTTCCATACTGTACCAGTGTAATTTACAGCTGAATCTAGTCTCACCCCCCAATTCCCATCGAGATCCATTCAAATGCAGAGAGCTTATAGTATCGCTTGTAACAGTACCTGGAAATAAGATATCGAGAGTTTTGATGTTGATGGGTCACAGACTTCAGGATGTAACAGCATGCAAAGAATATGCGACCAAATATTAAATATGATACTTTAAAAATATGTTAAAGCAAAGGGTATGAATACTTATGTAAATGAAATATTTCAGTTTTCGATTTTTAATACATTTGCAAAAATTTCTAAAAACATGCTTTGTCATTATGGGCTATTTTGTGTAGAATTTTGAGACAAAAAATGAACTCAATCTATTGTAGAATATGTCTGTAATGTAATAAAACGTGGAGAAGGTGAAAGGTGTTCAGACTTTCCGGCTTGACTGTATGTCCAGTTAGATGTAAAATAGCATGTAGCGAACAACAACAAAAAAAAAAGGGAAAAAACATATACCCTTTTATTCCAAACTTGAATGTTGCCCACGTGTGGAAATTTGACACTTTGACTTGACTGCAATTTAAATTAATAATTATGTCTCGCATTTACCCTTAAAAAGTAATCAAAAATGCCTGTAGGAATAATTACTGATCTGGTTTGAGCTGGAACTCTAAGTTTTTGAGGTGACGACACAGCAGGGCCCTTCCTGTGCTCCGGTTGGCTGAACAACTGACTTGTTGATCATTTGACTGTTGGTCAAGATGGCCACAATTGTATTTAAAAAAATATGATCGTCTTGGATGGCCTCAGCATTGGTGGCAAAGATTTTTCAAGCCTGTACACTAGAGTTTCTTTCTTTTTAAATTTTTTAATTTAATTTAAATGAGTGGCTGTCGCTTTGTAATGCATTTAATGTTTGTTTTTTGCGGTTGCTATCATCTCTGCTATTCCTTGTGCAAAATGAACAGTACCCCAAGGGGAATGTAACGGATAAGAGTATGCGCCTTGTCTGTATGTAATCACTGGGAAATCCTCTGTGGGAACCAGCGGTTTTTACTTTTTACCATGCATATTCCAGAATATGTTTTTGTACTTTATTTGACATTGTTGTTTTCCCTCCAGCAGGAAAAGATGTATTAGCCTAGTTCCTGGCAGTGGCACAATTATTATTATTTTTTTTACAAACTTGACTTAAATCGTGGCGTCTGAACGTTTCCTCCCAAGTCAACAGAATTTGACTTGTGATCTTTGTGAAATAACTGCATTTTTGGAGTGGTGTGTATATAACGAAGTATGTCTTGGTATTAAATTAAAAGTATGTCGGTATTCATTGAAACTTGTGCGGACTTGCATTAAGGATGGTACAATTTCATGTCTGTCTGATGGAAAAAGAGACCTCACACAATCATGGCATACTCTTCCTGATTAGAATGTTTTGTTTTTTTTGCCACAGATTGGCTAAAGAACTTAGTTGGTAGGTAGTGTGCCGGAAGAGGGGGCCGCATGGTTAAATTACCATAAGGTTTTTCCCTTTTATAAACCTCAGACTGAAGTCTCGTTATCTGGATGTCTTTGGACATCCATCACCGAGCGGCCGTGTGTTTGCGATGTGTGTTCGCAGCTATTACCGTTGATAACAGCAGGGACGAGCAAGTTCTGCGCAAATATCCGTGTTTCAGAACCCCCCAGTATGTTTTTACCTTTTTTGGGGGTACTTTAAATTACATTATGTACTTGAAATTTCACAGTCCATGCAGGCTATTTTATTATTTAATTATTTACTTGATTGGTGGGTTTGTAAGCTAAATCCCACGGATAGGCTTTTTGCTTTATTGAATTTTCACTTATTGATAATTTCCAAAGAGTTTTGAAACGGAGTCTCCGCGGAACTGTCTCCTCCCTGAATGTTGTGAGCGCGGTGTCCGTTCCCCGTTCTCTAACGCGGCAGCGACCCCTTTCTCCCCGCCCAGGTCACCGCGCGCCCCCCGCTAGAAGCGGACATCGCTGCGTGGCGGACAACGCTAACCTGTACGTCTTCGGCGGGTATAACCCGGACTACGATGAGTCGGGTGGCTCGGAGAACGAGGACTACCCGCTGTTCCGTGAGCTGTGGAGGTACCACTTTGCCACAGGCACCTGGCAACAGATCCGAACCGAGGGGTACATGCCCACGGAGCTGGCCTCCATGTCAGGTTAGCACCCTGCCTGCTTCCTCCACACCAGGGTATGGCAGTATTGCACACCAGGGTGTATATATATGTATGTGTGTATATATATATATACAGTATATAGACTTTCAGATAAATTAAAATATGTATGTTTTGCACATTTTTGTTTAACTTGTGAGAATTGTAATTAAATAGTTTCCCATTTAAAAAAATAAATAAATAAATAAAACGACAACAAAAAAAACATTTTACATTAGCATGGCTGAAATGAGGTAATTTAGACTTTCTGATAAAATAAACATTGATAACTTTGTGAAATTGCAGTCAGCAATATTTATGACTACATTTGGTGTCTACATCGATGAGTGTGTTGAATCCATCAGACCTAAAATGACATCCAGATTTCTAGGTGTCCTAGTACTAGTGTGTTAAACAGCCAGTGGATTTCAGAATCTAGTAAGAGTCCGGTAAAGGTGTCAAAGGTTAAAAGTTTAGTGGAGGTGAGGGGGTTGTGGTTGTTTTACGGGGTTTGGAGGTGAGATCTATACTCCATGCAGCGTCTTGCCACCTGACTTTATGATCTGTCCCCCCCGTTTTCTTCAGCTGTACTACACGGGAACAACCTGCTCGTGTTCGGCGGCACCGGGATCCCTTTCGGCGAGAACAATGGGAACGACGTCCACGTGTGCAATGTCAAATACAAGCGATGGTCTCTGCTCAACTGCCGGGGGAAAAAGCCCAACAGAATTTATGGACAGGTAAACAAAGGGGGGCCTGTTGGCCAACAATGGCACTCAGGACTAAAGGTGTCAAGTCAGGGGTCGCAGGTCAGAGGTCAGGTCTGCGCTAATCCGCTCTGCTCTGCTGTGCCCCTCAGGCCATGGCCATTATTAATGGCTACCTGTACGTGTTCGGAGGGACGACGGGATACATCTACAGCACAGACCTGCATAGGCTGGATCTCACCACCCGCGAGTGGATTCATCTCAAGCCCAACAACCCGCCTGACGACCTTCCCGAGGAGCGGTGAGCGGCAATACCTTGTCCACAGGATAAGAGGCGCTGGAGGGGTAACGGCCGGCGCCGAGAAGGGGCGGGGGTTTTGGGGTGTGGCTTCATAGCGGGGGATGGGGGGTTGAAGACGTGTTCTCACAGGCTAGTCTGCGTGCTCTCTTTCCTCCCTCAGATACAGACATGAAATAGCACACGATGGGCAGAGGATATTCATCCTAGGAGGGGGAACTTCCTGGACGTCTTATCCTCTGGAGAAGGTACTGTATGGGACCAGGGGCGCCCCCTTCAGGTTGAGCCCACCCAAAACAATAACTAAGGCCTTTTATGTTTCTTCCCAAGCAGAGCTTGGTAAGTTAAATCAGTGTTTTTCAACCTTTTTTGAGCCATGGCACATTTTTTACATTAAAAAAAATCCTGAGTCACACCACCAACCAAAAGTGTTACTAATTAAGTGAAGTTGGATAATTTCCCACGGCACACCTGACGATCTCTCACGGCACACTAGTGTGCCGCGGCACAGTGGTTGAAAATCACTGAGTTAAATGATCGCCAAAGTAAATCCACCAAACCTCTTGGCATTTATTTTCTAGAAAACCATAGTCAAAGTACAGAACGTTGACAGAATCCAGGCTTAAGTTTGCCGGCAGTTATTATCGAGTAATGCAGCCAAATATGTTCATAGGCCGAAATGGAAAATGTTAAGCGCTGGATGTAAATCGTTCCTCCTGAAGCCATTCCAGATTTGTCATGTGTGTGGAGGCGGAGTTTGTTTGGATAGTGGGGATCATTTATGGTTCCCTCTCTTCACTGTCTGTCTGTCTGTCCATCCTTCAGATCCATGCCTACAACCTGGAGACAAACTCGTGGGAGGAAATCGCCACCAAGCCGCATGAAAAACTAGGTTTGTGTTTAATCTGCTTGGAAGAGGATGATCGTGTCACACTGATAGGTGGTGAAATGAGTGTGGGATGCTGGATTTTAAATATGGTGTAAGATGTAAGAGTTGGGTACAGGAGGGTGCTGGATTTTAAATGTGGTGTAAGGTGTAACCATTAGGTACAGGAGAATGCTGGTTTTATGTGGTGTAAAATCTAACAGTTGGGGACATCCTCTGCTTTCTCTTGACAGGGTACCCAGCTGCAAGGAGGTGTCACAGCTGTGTACAGATACGCAACGGTGAGTCTGCCCTCTGGTTCACTCTTTCTCTTTTTTTAATATATATATATATACAGGTGCAGCTCAAAAAATTAGAATATCGTGAAAAGGTTCAATATTTTTTGTCACTCATTTCAGAGTTCTATAGGAAAATGAGTCGGGAGAAATAACCCTTGCAGTGATCCATCCACATCTACTCCATATCTGGCAACAGAGTTATGGTTTGGGGCTCGTTCGATAGCTCAGACCCTTGATGACTTACAGCCATTTTCCCAGCCATGTGTTCCATACTGTACCAGTGTAATTTACAGCTGAATCTAGTCTCACCCCCCAATTCCCATAGAGATCAGTTCAAATGCAGAGAGGTTATAGTATCGCTTGTAACATCTTTTGATGTTGATGGGTCACAGACTTCAGGAAGTAACAGCATGCAAAGAATAAGCGACCAAATATTAAATATGATACTTTAAAAATATGTTAAAGCAAAATATTCTAATTTTCTGAGACACTGAATTTTGGGTTTCATTAGCTGTAAGCCATAATCATCAAAATTACAAGAAATAAAGGCTTGAAATATTTCACTCTATGAGTAATGAATCTATATAATATATGAGTTTCACTTTCTGAAATGAGTGACAAAAAATATTGAACCTTTTCACGATATTCTAATTTTTTGAGCTGCACCTGTATATATAATGTATATTGTACTTTGCTGAAGAGGTGAAGCTGTCACCGTTTAAAATAACGAATGAATTTCCAACTTTTTAAAAATTTACCCTCCAACACTCAGCTGCACTGCTTTGTTCTGTAAAAGCTTTTATGGCTATGAAGGATTTAATGAAGGATTTAATGAAGGATTTAATGAAGGATTTAATGAAGGATTTAATGAAGGATTTATGAGGTTACCCTGCCCTGGTCTGTCTCGACTAACGCCGGCACCGCTCTCCACAGACGTGTTCATCTGCGGAGGTTATAACGGAGAGCTGATCCTGGCCGATCTGTGGAAAATCAACCTGCAAAACTTCCAGTGGACCAAGCTACCAGCGCTCATGCCCGAGCCGGCCTACTTCCACTGTGCTGCTGTGACCCCGGTGAGCTGCTCAAATAAAGTATAAAATAATATTGACAAATGTACACACACACACACACTATCGCTAGTAAGACCTAGCTAAGCATTGGCTGTTCTCATCTTATTTGGGCTCTCCCTCTCTCTCCCCCTCCTCCTCCACTCAGGCTGGCTGTATGTACATCCATGGCGGCGTGGTGAACATTCACGAGAACAAGCGGACTGGTTCCCTGTTTAAGATCTGGCTGGTGGTGCCCAGCCTGTTAGAACTATGTTGGGAGAGGCTGCTCAGGTCTTTCCCCCAGCTGGCCCAGCTCTCCACCATGCAGCTGCTCAACCTGGGCCTCACGCAGGACCTGATCGAGCGCTTGAAATGAGGGCCCCCGGGCCCCGGGGCCGCCCGCGTGACTGAACAAGGAGCTCCTGCTCCCGCCCCCCCCAGCCCCTAACGAGAGCTCTCTTATGTAGCCCGCCTTAAAACCAAAACGTCGGATGCCTTTTTATTATTATTTTTTTGTTTTGTTTCCTTTTGTTTGCACTTCTAAAGACATGCTTTTTAAACCCCGTGGGATTTAGTTTTTTTAAGTCCAGTTTTATCAACACTGTGTGAGGAGAGCCCTATCCGCCCCACTCACCCCTAGTTGTAAACTCAGAAGCCAAGTCGATTATTCTTGTGTGTGCGTGCGTGCGTAGTGCAGGTTGGGTAAAGGTTCAAACTCTTCCACTTCCTCTTCCTTTTTAACCTTGTTGTGTTTTTTGAGTTTCACATTATCACCCTCATCAAGGTATTTTAATATTCATGAAGGTGGCCTCTGGTTAAAAATAAGATAAAATGTTTGAGGGAGGATGTATGTCATGCGTTTGACGTGTTTGCATGAACGGTGAGTTTTATCTCATCTTTTGACCAGCATTGTGCTTATCCATTAGCATTTCCGGTTTTACCTGTTTTCTTTTCTTTTTTTCCCTCAAATAAAATTAAGACTTTTGGTTTTCAATCTTTAATAGTAGTTTGCCAGTATCTTCTCATTTTAACATACCATTGAGTTTATTGTAATGTCGACTGTCATACTAAGTTTCGCAGTTCAGAACTTGTAACTGCCATTTCCTCTCACTTGTTGATCTGTAGGGTCTTATGAATGTCTGCACGATCATTTAAATGATTTAAGGTTTTTTTTGTTTCTTTTTTTTGGTACATTGGGGTAAGATGAAGGAAGTGTGTTCTGATTGGCTGATTTGTGGAACTTCTGAGCCTGCATCACATTGCTGGAGTTAATATTTATAGTCTTTATCCCTTTGCTGCTGGACTGAGACACGGGTCTTTAAAGGTGAATAAAAACGCAGGTGAAGCCTCTGCATCTCAAACTGTCCCGTCCTGGCAGGAATATCCCACCAATGTATCCGTACTCTGTATTTTGCCCCATCCCTTTCCAGTCTTCCTCCATTATAGATTATACAGCCATCTTATACACCAGATGTTACTTCACTGTGAATACGGTGCTTCTTAATCTTTTTAAAATGTGAAATGAAATTTAACAAAAAATTATCTGCCTGTAGTCTAAAACACTGACCATTTAATTTAGCTCACCATCCTATCCTAGCGCAACGTTTTAGATCCGTTTAAACGCGGAACATGACATTCATTACAGCAATTCAGTGCCTTTTCTAAACTCATTTTAACAGTACTGAAGTAAATTTCTTTTTTTATGCAACAGGGTGATTTAAAACTGTATTTTTGGCTCTCTTGAGAAGGCCCAGAAAGATAATTATTTTTAAATTCATGCTACATTGTCCAAAATTTGTAAATTCAATTGTGCTTTGAAAATGGTGTCAGTTTGTCTGCTGCTTGTAGTGTATTCTAATCCCCGATTGGACCTGAATGATCAATCCAAACACATGATCAGAAGCTACTCGATCAATAGAACAAATGCGACCTTCACTTGGCACCGTGACAAACGTTCTCCTGTCTGTGGCGCCATTTTAAATCCTTTCCCATTTATATTCCCCACCCCCCACCTTTCAGAAATCTTTATCGGATTCTTTTTTTTCTTTTTTTCTTAACGTACCTTGTGTGATTTCTGCTCGTTTCTCATCTTTTTAATATCTTTATATTTAAAAGGTTAATTCCAAAGATTGCCTTTAGTTTGCCTCAAGTTTTAAAAATAAAAAATAGGAGACATTTCTATGGAACATGTCCAAAAGCCTTTTGTGGATTAGTAGAACTTGATTGAATTCTAGTGCCCTTTCTAATTGTGAATTTACATCAAGTGAGAGTATTATTCTATTTGGAATATAAATGGGTGAGTTTTTATTCTGGGTACATTATTAGTCATTAGAAAAAAATTCTGGACTCATTCATTCAAAATATTTATTATCTGGACATGCAAGCAAATTGGATGTTTTGCCTTGTTGGAAGAATTGGAATTTAAATTGGGTTTAGGGGTGGGGCGATGACTGGTTTTCTTTTTAAGCAAATAGATTTTATTTGTTTGTGGAACTTTTAAAACCGTTTCTGTGGACCTGTGTAGTAGTTTGCTTCTCAGAAAGGGGACAAAGAACAAGCATTTAAAAAAAAAAAAGTAAAATGAAAGCCCATTTCTCATATTGACCCCTTTATTTATTCCAAATGTAATGCCCCCTCCAGCAGTACATAAAGGTCAAAGGTCACTGGGTGGATGTTGTATGGAGAAGGGATAACTATGTAATGCTAAATATGTTCGCACAACAATGTTGACGTGGAGGATATTTGGGGCCTTAAAATTCCTTTTGCCATTCAAAAGCAACTTAATCGGGCAGTGTTCTGAAACGACACAACCCACTCACAATGCGTTAAAAAAAAAAAAAAAAGTGTCGATAGTCGTCTAGTATGCACGTTAGTTCTTAGAGTAGCTGCTAAATTGGTAGGTTCATAAAGGGATGCCAGCCAGTGCAGTGCATTCGTTTCCCCTAAAGCCTTACACCAGCATAGTTAACAAGCTAATGTAAGACACTTTGAACACAAGGTTCTGAAAAGGGGAATCGAGCCCACACCGTCGTCTCATTTCTCAAAGGAAGTACTGTATGTGTTCCCAAACCCTGCCCCCTCTGTGCTTTTAAAAACATTTTTTTTAAATAAACCTGTTTGGGGGACACCAGTTTTTGTTTGCTTGGCTACATGGTTAGGGATTGCACATGCCCAATTTTGTGCCTGACCTTTGACTTCCTTTGTGTTAATTTCCCCCCCACCTTTTAATTTGTGCATGTGACAAGAGCCTGGTGTGCATGATGTCATAATTAACCCTATTTCTGTTGGAGGGGAGGGGCTTCTGGGATCAAGTCACTGCTGTACAGCAAATGGTTAAAGGCAGTCACTACTTATGTGTATGTGTAACTGTTTTCATTGTTGATGAATCAATAAACTTGTACTGTAAGCAGTTCTGGCTCATTATTTTACATTACCGAACCTGTACATAATTAACGCGCACACATCAAATTAATTATTGACCTTTTTTTATTAAATAGACAGGGCTTTAATAGACATCCACTTGACAAATTCAGTATTGTTAAATTCCTATAAAAAAAAAAAAAGTATACAACATCTTCATTTTTTGGGTTTGTTTCTTAAACATATACATCAGTGCATTTTATTATTAAGATTAAGGTTAAACAGATAAACATTTAAGACGTGATCATACAGTATATCAAACATCTGAGGCTGCAAGTGCCCAAAACGGCATGTTCTACTGCCCACTGTTCTTCAATGTCACCACTAGGGGGGGCAGCTGCTCACACAGCAAGGCAACAACGGGATTAGGGGGTTTGGGGGGGTGGAAAGAAGGGGGAAAGCTGGAGACTGAGGCACACTGGGGGTACCCCTCTGTCCCAGGTTTTTTTTCTTTAATGTACAATGTACCGTATATCCAACATAGGTACTGACAGTAGGAGAGAAACAAACAAGGCCGGAGTGACACTGATGGAAATTGTGATTAGTCTTCAAATAGTCAAGGTTCAGTGTGACCGTTACCAAATGCACAAAATGATATTGCGCTCAGTATAAACAAGTGGAGGGGCCTGTGTGTGTGAGTGTATGAGTATATGTGCGTTTGTGCGTGCGTGTGTGTGTGGGGGGGGTGGTCCTTGAGAGGGTTCCTCCTGATGGTCCCCTGCGGTTCAGCAGCCAGCGGGTGTGGGAGCAAAAAAGTACAGAGCCAGCAGGATGAGGTACACCACCACCAGAGCAGTCCCTGTGAGGAACACAGAGTCCAGTCACACACGTGTCCGCACAGATACGCACACACACGCACACACACGCACACCCACGCACTTGCGTGCACACACTTTTGAAAAATATTTTTATTATCATTATTACAGCTCCATTAATTAGGTGGAAATAAATGTATTTAAAAAAAAACTAAGTACCCAATTACAATTAGAATTACAATGACTGCTCACCTTGAAAGTAGTCAGACTTGCCATCCATGAAGATGTAGTTGACGACGATGACACTGAAAATGCTGGCCCACAGGTGCAGGTCACTGAATATAAGCACGAACCCGACATCCTGTAGCCGAGGCGGAAAAAAAAAAGCAAAACGGACAAACCAGACATAAAACAGGAAGTGTGAAAGAACATTACAAAATTCCAGATTACACACATTTAAAATAATCTAGACACCCAATGTCTCAGAATCAAGCATCAAGGGTTCAATTCAAATGTTACACACATGCATTTGTTATCTGGAGAAGATAAATGTAATTTAAAAAGAATTGTGATAAAAAAAAACAACAAACACTTACATAGAAGGCATTGAATAAGATGAGTAAGGGGATCTGGATCATGCAGACCTGCACTGCTATGCAGCTGCCTACTTCCAAACTAGATAGGGAAGAACATTTTAAATGAATGGAGAGTAGAACAAATGGGAAGATGTTCAGTCAATAAAACAAACAGATTTTTTCTTTTTACCAATACAGGTAACATGAGGATCTGACCTCAAACTGATGTTGTTTTGAAGGGCAAACTGGATTCCGTTGACAATCTCCGGAATTTCAGGCACCATTGCCAACACAGTGACGCCTATGAAGTACTGGTATTCCGGGAGAAAGGAACAAACACCGCAGTTTAGAAGTTGGGAAGCACAGATTGAGTCGGAGGAAGTTCAACAAACATGCAAGTCCCAAATCGACCAGCAGGCCAGTGCGTGATGAGGACCGTTATCCTGAAACACACCCACCTACCCTTCCTCCCTCCCTCCCTCCATGGGCATCACAAGCACCAATTATAGGTTGCCCTGGAGACATGCCGGCTCCAGCTTCATTTTACCCAAATAAAATGCCACTCAAGTTATCCGCAGTAAGGTTAGCTACCAATATTATTAGAGAAACAGCCTAGCAGCGCAGCTTGGAGGCTCAGAAGTATGACGAGGGCCAACCTGCGAGATGCCGGGGTAGGCCAGGATGGGCTTGATGTGTTCAGTGCTCAGGTCCGCACAGGCAGACATCAGCAGCGTGGCTATGATGAGGATGACCAAGGCTCTCCATCTGGACCAGTGTACCACTGCGTCGTGATGGCCGGGCGCTATGGCAACGACAGACACGCAGACACACACACCATTATAAATGGGTAGACTGGGTACTGTGATCTCATTCAGTCGTCATCACTCTGATGTGAAGTGACATTGATTCAATGTCCATACTCTAGGTCAGGTTTTATGGACGACTCAAATATTGCACCCTGTGCATGAATGTTCTTTAGGTAGTTTGGCTACTCTTAGTTTTTTACCTTTGCAAAGCCAGTCTTCATATTAAAGGGAGAATAAGGTTTTGACAGAAATATGTTAGAAAAGGACAAATGAGAGCAGAGGACACTGACCATGGCAGCCACTGATGTGGATGTCGTAGATGTGTGAGTGAGTCTTCAGTGTGAAGATCAGGCCAATGATGTAGGCTGCAGGCAGGAGGACGGAAATGGTGTATACCAGGGGCCTGCACACAGACGCGCGCACACACACAAAGAGAGAGGCACTGCTAAAATCAACTGCAATACACAATTTCCTTACTTTACAGCGGACAGAAATATAACCGTCATCATTACATAATTACAGTGATGTAAATGCTGATAGTTATTGGAAGGACAGAAGCTAAAAAATAAATAAATACATTTCTTAAAAGGCCAATGGTGTTGAAAGGAAATGCAACCTGAATCATCATTTCACGTTATTAAGCTCTGGAGGAGAATGCTACTGTACTTGCTAAGGCCTCTAATTTGTGACAGGGCTTAAGCACTCACTGGATATGGCTGTGAAAAAGAGAGTGGTTATGTTCACCCTGCAAAGAAATAAAGAAGAAAACACTGCATTAAGTATATTACGTATCAGCAGAGTTAATAGGAAGCCTACTTCATGTCTTAATAAATTAACGCCAAAAGAAGCCAGGAAATCCTGTCATTTATATGTCCAACAAAGAGGAAATCAAAGTGGCTCAGGTGGTTAGGAGTACACTTCAAACAGGTAAAGCATACAGTACATATATTTATCATAGAACAATACTATCCACAAAAAACACCCCCACCCCCGCACTACTCAAACACTCAACACTCTCCAATGTACGGCACAAACATATACAGGTGCAGCTCAAAAAATTTGAATATCGTGAAAAAGTTCAATATTTTTTGTCACTCATTTCAGAAAGTGAAACTCATATATTATATAGATTCATTACACATTGAGTGAAATATTTCAAGCCTTTATTTTTTGTAATTTTGATGATTATGGCTTACAGCTAATGAAACCCAAAATTCAGTGTCTCAGAAAATTAGAATATTTTGCTTTAACATATTTTTAAAGTATCATATTTAATATTTGGTCGCATATCCTTTGCATGCTGTTACTTCCTGAAGTCTGTGACCAATCAACATCAAAAGACTCTCGATATCTTATTTTCAGGTACTGTTACAAGCGATACTATAACCTCTCTGCATTTGAACTGATCTCTATGAGAATTGGGGGGTAAGACTAGATTCAGCTGTAAATTACGCTGGTACAGTATGGAACACATGACTGACGAAATGGCTGTACGTCATCAAGGGTCTAAGGTATCAAACAAGCCCCAAACCATCACTCTGTTGCCAGATATGGAGTAGATGTGGATGGATCACTGCAAGGGTTATTTCTCCTGACTCATTTTCCTATAGAACTCTATGGGGAAAAAAGTCAGGAGAAACAACCCTTAAAGGGATCCATCCACATCTTCTTCATATCTGGCCGCAGAGTGATGGTTTGGGGCTTGTTTGATACCTTAGACCCTTGATGACGTACAGCCATTTCGCCAGTCATGTGTTCCATACTGTACCAGCGTAATTTACAGCTGAATCTAGTCTTACCCCCCAATTCTCATAGAGATCAGTTCAAATGCAGAGAGGTTATAGTATCGCTTGTAACAGTACCTGAAAATAAGATATTGAGAGTCTTTTAATGTTGATTGGTCACAGACTTCAGGAAGTAACAGCATGCAAAGGATATGCGACCAAATATTAAATATGATACTTTAAAAATATGTTAAAGCAAAATATTCTAATTTTCTGAGACACTGAATTTTGGGTTTCATTAGCTGTAAGCCATAATCATCAAAATTACAAGAAATAAAGGATTTAAATATTTCACTCTATGAGTAATGAATCTATATAATATATGAGTTTCACTTTCTGAAATGAGTGACAAAAAAATATAGAACTTTTTCACGATATTCAAATTTTTTGAGCTGCACCTGTACTTCTAAATTCAATCTTTGTGTTGCTCTCTGAAAAGCAAGTAAGATGATAGGCGCTTAGATATATAGATGTAGTTAGGCAGGCAGGCAGACTTTAATTTTCCTACGAAATGAAATGTACACTGTCAGCAACAAGTCACGTGGGATATGCTGTTGGACTCTGAGCAGGAGAGAGGGGACAGGGCGAGGCGCGGAGGGGCGGAGGGGCGGGGCTACCAGGTCATAGTGGCAGTTCCTGCAGACGAAGGTGCCACTGGAGTTCCCTGTCGAGTTGGTACAGTCCTCACACACCAGGTTGCCGTAGGCCTTGGAGAAGAGTGTGGGGGCGAACACGCCTGTCGGATACACGGAAACACGCGTGACAACACCACACCGGAAGTGGGGCGGAGCCAAGACGGCACAGGTACGCCTCTCTGGTCGGCTTCTCACCTCCCACGGATATGAAGAGCAGTGCCGAGCTCACCCCCGCCGAGCGGCTGTTGAACCGCTGCTCCCTGTGTTTGAGGCCACCAATGATCATGCAGATCCCCTAGGGAGGGGGAAAGATGTGACCAATCAGAGCAGGGACAAGGAGAAACATGACAAAACAGCAGGGTGAGTGGGGGAGATGTGACCAATCAGCATGGGGAAGGTGGGGAGATGTAACCAATCAGCTCTCCTTCAGATTATTATGGTGAATTGGCAAATTGGGTGGACTCGTTGACCGTGTTGACCATGAACATTACATGGTTTCGCGCAAAATGAATGGAGAACACGATTCGGACATGGTCGGGAGGTCTCCTGCTTGCAAAACGAGTCCACCCATTGTTATGTTAAATGAGCACTTTAGGTGAATATGATTGGGCGTTTCAATTTGACTGAACAAGGGAGGAAGCATTTCTTTAAAATTATTTTTATTTCACCAAGCCCCTGGACCCCAGCAGCACTTACAGGGATGAAGAGGATACATCCCAACAGGGTCCCCGTCAGGGCGGACTTGACAATCTCCTCGAAGCACCTGTTCCCGGCATGGTGACCCCTCAGCAGGGCGGTGATGTAGAAGGTCATCTCCGTGATGGAGCCGAAGGTGGCGTTCACCACCGCCCCTACCGCGAAGTTGCTCTGCGCCGAGATGCTGCGGGGTAACAGAGCGTGGACTGCTCATTCTTACGGCTCCGAGCCCTGGCCTTATGGCCACTGGTACCGACCGTGAGGTGGTGTTGCCCTGGGAGATGGAGCGTTACCTGGCAATGCCCATGCCGATGTAGTAGGACACGGGGATGATGGAGCAGACGGCTGTGGCGAACTTGGCCTCGGAGCTGATGAAATGGTCCCCTTTGTCAGCGTAGCCGATCACCAGGGTAACGATAACCAGGGGGAGGAGGTCTAGAAGGGCGGCCCTTTAAGGAAGGTTATGGGCACAGCAGTCCATCCATCCATCCATCCATCATCTAACCCACTTATTCTAACCTCACGGGGGGGCTGGAGAATATCCCAGCATGCATTGAGCGAGAACGCAGTAATACACCCTGCACAGGTTGCCAATCCATCGCAGGGCACACACACCATTGACTCACACACTCATAGATATGGGCAATATAGGGTCTCCAATTCATCTAACCTGCATGTATTTGGACTGTGTACCCGAGTACCCGGAGGATACCCACGCAGACAGGAGGAGAACATGCAAACTCCGCACCGAGAGGCCCTCGGCCGGGATTCGAAACTCGGTACCTTCTTGCTGTGAGGCGACAGTGCTCATCACTGCACCACCAGCACAACAATCCCAGAACAATAAAGAGTAAGACCGTTATGACATCACCTCACTGGCAGAAACCAGGGAGGAGCTCCATCAATCAGAGTACCATCGTAACAGCCATGCGTGGATACTACTTCCTGAAAACCCACAGAGTGCACAGAACGCACCCACCAATCACTGTAGGCCTTGTTCTAATGGTTGTTCGCAATGTACTTTGTGATTGGTGGAGCTTCTCTCAGTGTTCTATGTGCAATGTCCCCATTTCATTATCCTGGTAGCACAGGGAAATGAAAGCGCAGACCTATGTACATAACACATAAGAAGTTGTGTAAGTCGCTCTGGATAAGAGCGTCTGCTAAATGCCTGTAATGTAATGTAATGTAATGTAACACTGTGTAACACTACTAGTTTCCATTGTGCATCTGTGTCAGGTGTGCATGAAGTCCAAGGAATGACATGGTCATCATCACAAAAAACATAATTAAAGACTTCATATTCCTGCTGATGAAATCTACCAGTCTACCATTTTTGTAGCACATTGCCTACAAAAAACCTACAGAAAGGTAGATCTCCAGAAACAGGGTTGGGCAGCCCTGCTATAAAGGATACTGACAGCAAAGACGTTGATCCCGTCCACCGTGTACTTGTAGTAATACCAGTTGAAGGCATGGTAACAGCAGAGGAGAGCACTGGTCTCGCAGCCCTGCGTCTGAGAGAAAGAGAGCGAGAAAGCGAGATATAGAAAAAAAAACTTAAAGGGGAACCAAGACAACCAGATACGTGATGTTACGTTCCTCTGCTTCCCGTTTCCCCTGCTTTGGGTTTCGTTTTGACTTTTGGGCTGCTGTGTTTCTTTGCGTCTCCCATACAGGTGGAGATAGGCTACTGACATCACAGTCCTATATGGAGGTCCTGAGAGATCCTGGTGGGACGACGCACGCTGTTGCCTGGCAACCATCTTCAGCCTACATAGAGACGTGGACGTCGCAATGTTTGAGAAGATGCCGTAACTGGGGACGCAGAGGACCGTCGCAGAGCAGCGGGGTTAAAAGATGCAGGAGAATAAATACCCTGTCTCCGTCTGCATCAGGGGAGTTCGAGCAACCTGATGCTAGAGATCAACACGACTTTCAACACGACTTTTTGCTTCCTGTACACTGAGTTTTAAGCTAACTTCGTACAGTAAATAGCCTGTGATTGGACTGAAAGCTGCTGAATACCATCGAATACTGCTAGACTCGGGAGAGAAGACCCCTTCTGCCATCTGGATGTGGGTCTGATTTCTGGGCACTTGTTCCCTGGTGAGAGCATGCAGCCTGTGTAGCCGAACTGTACATATTGTCGAATTGTTATATGTTTAGAGAATAGCTAAATTAGTTCCTACCATAAGTGTCTGTGTTATTAAACATTTTGTCTTTTAAATCACTTTGCGCTTGACTGGGTTTATCTTTGAGGTTGTGGTTTTCGTTTAAGTGGCTTAGTGTTACCTCCACTACTGTACACCTGGTTATTGCAACACAGGTGGATTTTGGGTCGTAACATGTGAACAAAAAGTTCTCTTGGCAATTGCAACACAGGAGCAAATTGACATTCACATTTTGCTGCGTGCAACCTACAGACTGTCTGCACCACGGCCAAATGACCCCGTGCCTACAGGATCCTGCAGGGAAAAGATAGATCCGCCCCCCCAATTCGCCGGATCACGCTCCTCACATTGCACGGAGCGCTCGTCACATTCATAAAGCGTCTCAGAATACGATCTAGGAGTGGCTGATCCGTTTAGCCTTTTAGCTCGTAACGGGTTGGGTTAGGAAAGGGGCAGGGCACAGCTGATCCCAGATCAGCACTCACCTTTTTGTCCTCCCCGATGTGGATCTGCTCGGGGCTCAGGAGAAGGATGGAGTTCAGGATCCTGGCATTCATCTTGGCGACGGGGATGGTGACGACCAGCATCCAGGACAGGAAGCAGGCCAGCACGTGCACCACGCACAAGAGGGGGTACCCCAGGAGCAGCCAAACATAGGTGCTGACACGACACTGCACCCAAAAAAATAACAACCATAGTACGCACACACAGCACACACACAGAGCATAGTCAGAGGGGTTCCTTTGACCATAAAGTTTTGTTTTTGTGTGATGCACTGAAAGAACGCAGGAGCCGAGTATCTGGTGAGTTTATAGAATCTGTGTAATCTCCATGGTAACAATGCCCCGCACCCTGCGTTTTTGGCAGGCTCACCCAATAGCGAGGCAGCTGGGGTTCATCGGGTCCCTGGGGCACCTCGATAGGCGTGGGCTGGACCAGGGGGGACGTCTCCTTCATCTCGTCCACCTCTGGGATGGCCTCGCAATTTGGTATCGTCACAGAGCACCTCCCCACCGCTCTGTTGGTCTGGAGAGAGATGGGACGGTCACTCCTGGGCACCAACAGGGCTCTGGGTTCCCCCAAAACGGCCACTGGAACCCCCTCCTCCCAACACCTGCCATTAAAACAGCCCTGCCAGCTACAATGAAACACAGCGGAAACACCAGCAGACAACGCGGCCTTCCAAACGACCCTTGCCGGACAGCGATGAGTTTAAATCCTTTCTCATAGGCCATGCCTCGGCTGCTCCAGCAAAAACAGCTGTGCTTCCCCCAAGCCATTCCTCACAGGACACCACAGGCCCCAGATCTGGGTAACATTGGAAAAACCCCTTTCATAACACACAAACACAGCAATGTGTGCGCTCCTGTTACTTGGTTACTCGGTAATGGAAGTGAAAACCGAGACTTCTGCCTTTAAATTTTTTTATTTTTTATTAACCTGCGCACACACAAGAGACCAAAGAACAAAGTGGTGTAGCATAGAAGAAAAAAAAACAAAAGACAGGGTAACCCAATACATAATATGGAGGAAAGAGTTTTTCCAACACAGATGTAAACTCAACACTTCTCAACAGCATAATTGCCCATTACCTTGTCAATTGCCTTTCCGAACGGCCACAAAAAATAGCAAGACAATCTCCAGCAGAGCTTTCCTAAAGAAGAAAAACAGAAAATCAGAGCCGAGGGCTACAATGCCGCAACATTTTAAAAATATCGATTCAGGAAGTATCACATACCATATGGGACGCCGACAATTGTGAGGAACATCAGTGCGCTGACCAGGAAATACGTTAAAGATATCCACCAGCCAAACATCAACACGTACGCTACATTTCCACATGTTATTAAAGAATCTGCAAAGGGGGCACAAGCAAATGACTACAAGAATTACCTGACAAGAAACAATCAATTATTTATCAGTACTGATGGATAGCAGACAAGGGGCTTGACATTCTGAACTGACTAGGTTTTGAGTCAATTTAGCTCCATTCAAATTAATACAAAATCATACTGTAAGCCCATTTTAATGGGTGAAGAGTATGTCCCATTTAAAAATCTAGACCAGGGGTAGAGAAGACAAACTTGTGGCAAAAATGCCAGTATTTCTTCTGGAATGGTGTTGATATAAATTGATCTAAAGTGAAAGTTTAGCAAGTGGGCACTCGTATTAAAGGGGCTATATGTAATGTTCAGAATTCAAAATTCTTCTCATTACTGAAACCGGTGGCCGTAAGTGAACTGCGGCCAGTTCTGTGACTGCAGCAGCAGAGAGAGGAAGTGTGCTTAGATGTCACATCCTTCATTCACGTAATGATTTTCCCAGCGAACCCGACCCAAAATATTTACATAAAAATCAACCCGTAGGCTCTTATATGCAACAGAGAAAATGGGGGATGGTCTAATTTTTTACGTTATGTAACAATCTGTTCATACGTTGCCAATTGGAAGCAATTAATGTAAATATATACAGATAGCCCCTTTAATTTATCACAATAATTTACCACCTGCAATTAAGAACTATTATGGAACAGCTAATCCATGAGAAGTCATCATCATTATTATTATTATTATTATGCTTACGACCACATTTTATGTTTGCTTTAGCAGAAGATCTTACCCAGAACCATATATGTGTTTACAAACTACTGGCCATTGTACTGAAGCCATTCCTTGCCAAAAGGGTGCGATAGCAATGCCCGGCTGAGATTTGAAGCCGCAACCTCTAGGCCACAAGCTGACCATTATACTGCCATGCCGCACATCTCTTTCACTGCAGGAATAGCGTTACCTTCCCCTGAGAGCTACAACCTGAGTAACAGTCTAGAGACGGAAGTCCCGCTGGATATAGGTCCCTCCCCCCACCCACCTCCAGGGGTCCTTATGACGTTCAGCTCGGAATACAGCTCCTTTACGATGTCCGACCGGTCCTCGAACGGCCTGGCTGTGATGTGGCTCTTCCACTTCCTGAAGCCGAACTGAAAAACGTCACAAAAAGGAAGGACAGAGTGTGTCTCAGACGAAGAGATGAGGGGTGTCTGTGCACTGCAAACTCTGGCCATTCGATTCACTCCCCAAAATCTGTTTTGTGTAACCCTACCCCCCTCTTTTTTTATGTCAGGATCAAAACGGCACCAGGCTGCGGTCCACAGCGGTCTGGCGATCGCAGCCTTCACCAACCTTGTAGTTGTTTGCCACTTTGTTGGCTTCGACCTCGTTCTCCGCCCTGATGGTGGTCTTACAGGCTGCCTCCTCCCACACGTCGTCTGATGCAGGTACGCATTTCGTGGGGAAGGAGTGTCCTGTGGGAGCCCATAAGACACTTACACACCAACCTGGTCAAAAACCTGCACACGCGACACCCATCTACACACCCGTCATCAACCTGCTACACCCGTGGACATCCTGCAGTCTTCCACAGTGCGCGTACATTACATTACAGGCATTTTAGCAGACGCTCTTATCCAGAGCGACTTACACAACTTTTTAGCATTTTTTTAACGTAAAAGCGTAGGCTGTGATCACAACCTGCATTTCCATACGTTTCCCCACATGCTACTGCAGTTCAACTTCTGCGGTCAACTGACTGAAAATCTCCCAGTGCTAAACCACTAGTCGCACAACACAGAGAAGCACCACGGAGGACATAAGCAATCCCCACGCCGCACCCCAAAGTTAGTAAAAGCCGGCGCTAGGAAAGAGCTCGAGATCTCCTCAGATAACTGAGCACAGAAAGCTGAACATTTCCAAAAAGGAGGGAGGGAGAGAGAGAGAGAAAGGGAACAGAGACAAAGAGCAAAAGAGAGAGAGAAAGAGCAAAGTGAGTGTGTGAGGGAGACAGCGATTAAGAAAGAGGGAGAGAAAGAGAGAGAGGGAGGGAGAGAGATAGCGATAGAGCGCACTTCTCTGTCCTGAGTATCTTGGGGTGAGTAAGCTGATCTGATGCGTGCAGATTGGGGAAGGGGTGAACACCATCTCTGGGTGCATGCTGGCCACGCACAGCCTGTCACACATGGAACCCCTGCGCTGAACTCTGGGGTCAGGCTCCCACTGGGGTTCTGAGGGGAACAGACACACACACACCCCGCACCCTGTTAAACACACACACCATCACACATGCACCCTGTTAAACACACACACCATCACACATGCACCCTGTTACACACACACACACACACACACACACACACACACACCGCGCTGATGAACTCTGGGGTCAGGCTCCCACGGGGGTCCTGAGGGGAACAGACACACGCACACCCCGCACCCTGTTAAACACACACACCATCTCACACACACACACACACACACTATCACGCATGTACCCTGTTACACACACATACACAACCTGTTAAACACACACCCTGTTACTTGCATGCATATATACACACACACACACACACCATGTTACATAAACATAGTTACACACGCCCCACACCCTGTGACTTACATACGCACACATTATTGTGTGACATCATAAGCTTGCAGCTAGGATCATCAGGAGATCCATGCACTGCATCCATCACCTGATACAGCCACACTAATCAGTTAGACATTTAGGAACGAACACGAATTTTAAATTATTAAAATTTGAAAGAATTGGACAATAATTTATCAGCATAATTTAGACAAATTACCAAAATAAATTATGTGAGCGTTGCCTATGTAGTTCACTGATTCACATAGACAAATAATATTTTGACCACATATTAACAACGTTTTGCGAAACGTAACAACCATTACCCTCCTATCTAGCTAAAACAAGGACAATTTCCCATGATATTTCAATTTAGACAGAAAACAGGGTTGGAAAAGAAAAACAAGCACAATAACTGAAAGGGCATGACTGATTTCTCCTGTTAACCTGTTCCAGACTCCTGGTCAGAGGGTAACATGCTGTGCCCGCAGTCATAGCAATGCCCCCTCCCTGCCTACCAAAACCAGTGAACAAGGTCTGCCTGTCTCTCCTCTGTCTGTGTGCCAAACAACCCCCACCCCCCCCATTACCCAAACCCCTACCCCCCCCCATTACCCAAACCCCTACCCCCCCCCATTACCCAAACCCCTACCCCCCCCCATTACCCAAACCCCTACCCCCCCCCATTACCCAAACCCCTACCCCCCCCCATTACCCAAACCCCCACCCCCCCATTACCCAAACCCCCACCCCCCCATTACCCAAACCCCTACCCCCCTTCCCCGTGCCTCAGCACTTCTTGTTCCTCTCTCTGCCACCTTGCCGTCATCAAACCACAGCAAACTTCCTCTGGCCCTCTTCCAAAACACAAGTGATATTAGATAAACAACAAAAAACATGCCAGATCTGCATCTATTGCATGTGCACACACTTTAACTGATGTATTTAAAAAAAAAAAAAATTTTTAAAGCAGAGAGAACCACACAGCCCTCAGGATGAACTCTACATTAAATCAAATTAAAAATAATCTCTGGCAGATCATATCTAAAAGCCTCCCCCCCTCCCCTCCGCTTTCACAAATCCTGACATCATAGGGCCCCCCGGGGGCATGAGTGGGTTCCTCCTAGTCTTTGACACATACAGGCAGATGTTACCTACAGAAGGCTAGAGGCCCAGAACAAAATGGTGGAGGGGGGAAGGGGTGTCTCAAGTTCCCTTTTAGTGAAAAAGGCCAGAGGCCAGGGAGAAAGCCACCCTAGGGCCCAAAGCCTCTCTTCCGTTCTGCACACACTTACTGAAGACTGAGGCAGTGTCTGAAAAATACACAGCAAGAATCGATAACAACGCAAAACCAAATGCAGCGTGAATTTCGGACTGCCTGTTCTGCCACGGAATTATTTAATTTTATGCTGGGTCTCACAAGAGGAGGGTACCGCGACCGCCGGTAATTATCAGCTCATACTGCGAGGTCCTCCTTGCGGTGGGAAAGTAGCAAATTATTTACTTCGGACAACACCGGCTCGTATGTTGATACCAGGTTGGTACTCAGCTGCTGGGGTGATCTATAGGAGGATTCAGAAGTCTGATGAACGCTCTTGGGTTCCAGATTTAGAATCGTGGGGGAAAAAACGAAGAACTACACCTCACTGGAAATATTGCAGAAAACTACATAGATTCATGTCGTTGCACGCGTCCTCGCCAAAACAAATGATTTGTATGAATAAATATTTTTGTCAAATTGTGTTTAAAATAGGGCGAGTAGCCAACATAAATTACTCAATCCACTGTGATGTAAAGTATTGTCACTGTATAACTGCATATTGATTCTTATTATAGAAAAATAAGGTTGATAAGGTCAACACCATTTAAAGTAGAATGTAATGTAATAATGTAAAGTAATGGAAGATATTCTATAATAAAATAAATAGAGCATAACGAATATAAATGCTACAAAAAGTTCTTAAATAGAGAAACAGAGAAAGTAGTTCAATAAACAATGAGCAATATTCTGATAATACACACACGCAAAAAAAAATAATAATCAAAGCATAGGCCCATGTTATATATTGTATCGTCAAATTTTGAGCAGCACTACTGGACTATGTTTTGTGGGTAACGACATCCCCCGATATCCGGAACTGCCAAATTTGGCATAAACACCAAACTCCACATTGTGTAATGAAACCTTCACGATAAGCGCGCTCTCCTTCAGTCAAGTAACAGCTTCCCCTATCAGAGCCGGTCTTCGTGGTTGCGCTGTGACCGTATTATCGAGCTTGCAATGGTTCGTGAATCGAAATGCACGAAAAGGTTTCCTTTGAAGCTTAGTGTCACTCTTTGGCTCTGTAAACGGAATCTACGTGGCTTCCAAAACATCCAAAATCACGGCAAATTTCATAGGAATATTGAATTTGACACTGCTACTTTATAGCCATTCAGGCGTATAATCCTGCGAACAGGTGCCAATATGCCGCACAATAATTGTTTTGGTAACGTGAAGTTCAGGTTTTGTTACGTAGATACAGGGCTTGGTTCGTTTTTGTGTTGTCCAAGTGCTAGCTACTTTTTTTGTTAACAAATAGCTGTACGACGCTACTGAAACGCTTCCGAGAATGATTTATTCACTCTGCTAGGTGTAGATGAATAATTGCCAAATAAATAATGCTAATGCAAACTTTACTTTCAAGCTCGGTAACCGCTTAGAATATTTGCAATGCCTGTCGTAATTCAGTAGTATATAGCGCTTTAAAGAATATCAAGATTTATATACAGGACCTGCGCAATATAGGTGAGTGATTTAATCGTTTACAATACCCCGTGAATTTGCATAAAATTGGTTGTGTCTCACCTATGCTGTCGTTAGTCGACCTCCGTCTGCAATGTTCTGAATCCTTTGACATATCTACACTTGGAAGAGACATTGCTGTTACCTAGCTGATGGTTCCCATTTAAGACCTCATGTTCGGTGCTATAGGAAATGTTGCGTTTCTCTTCGCATGGAACGCGTACTCTCCTGTGAGTGGTCAGAACTCCCCATGTGGCACATATACACCAATCACGGAAGACTGCACGGTTACGCGCAGAGTCAAGCAGCACTCCCACTTTCGTCAAGCAAACGACGATGTGCAAGCTGGTACCACAGCGCCAAGAATAATGGGAAATGTAGTGAGTAAAGCAACAACATCACAAAGGGCCTACAGGTGAAATCCTAAAATCAATTTCTGCTCTACAGTTTGCATTATTTTACATCGTCTCATTAACATGCGTTATGTATAGAATAGATCTGCGTTAGCACTGTGCTATTTAATTGGTTGCATTGACTATTTTACAAATTCAGTCCAACTTGCTCAAACTGATTTTACCATTTATAATTAGACCAACAATTTAGACATTTGTTTTCAAGAAGCTTCATTTCAAGTTTCTTCGTTTTACCTGTGTGTAAAACAAATCAAAATGGAATCAGGGACGGTTTTGGACAGACCTATGGTATCATGAACAAGGTGAAATATTAGCCCGTGCATCTGTTCTTTTTAGTCAGTGTTATGGTTACACAAACCAACAACTTCTCATTAGTGTCAATATAGGAAGTAAGATTCAGTCCTAACGGATAAAAAAAGTTTGTAAGTTTAAGTGTATAGAAACCTCATCTGATGACTGAACTTGAAAACACAAATGGTGTTCAAATAAATATTATCAAAGAAACATGCAGCAACATTTAATACTTTTATTGACACATACAAAAATACAATTGCTTGATAACTTTAAAAAAACACTGTATAACAAATGTTATTGAAAGGATGAACAAGGAGGCTGTAACAGAAACTCTCAGGAACAGGCTAATTCACAATGCTGTGTTATCCTGAACTATTCAGTTGTTACAAAAAAAGTGAAATTAATCTCTGAATATTTTCTCAATATATTAAAAAAACAGTAAATATTTACATGAAGACAAAAGATTCTTAAAAATACTCTCCAAGAGCTGCCATTTTGTTTCTGTGGTCTCACATCTGTAAGTTAAATGCACAATTATTAAACTGATGGGTCTCGTGTACACTTGAATTCACCCCCTGCAAAATGCTAATGCCTCCTTTTTAAAATAAAGAACTATTGTAACTGTACTATCTTTCTGAGAAATAATCTAAGCCAGCACAGGCAGGTAGCATTTTTACAGTGCACCTTTTTATAATGTTTTGAATGCAAAACATAAGGATATCACAGACACCACCTGACAGCTGTAAAACAAAGTAAATAGCTTGTGTTTGATTCTTGTTTTTTAGTCACCAATGATAACGAATCCGTCAGACATAACGAGTGTGATAATTAACCGACTTTGGTCATGTTTAAACTTAATTCTCAATTAACTAACTCTGGGCCAGTATGATTACGTGTATATTTAATCCCAAGGAAGACTTAAGACTGTCATATGACACTGAGCACTAAGCATCTATACTGTATATGGCTTATTGAGAAATAATCACAGTACAGTTTGATGTTTTATCAGAGAACTATTTCATTTTAGATCTACCAAAAAAAAAAAGATCTTCAAAAAACAAATAAAAACTACAGAACCACAAAAATGTACAAACCAGATACAGTAATGTGAAGGGAATCAGCTTCACCTTAGCCCAGAGTACATGTGACACAGGACGTTTCAGCTACACACCGGTCATATGTTCTCCAATCATTCCCTTTCATACTGTAATGACATTTGTTCTCCTCTGTACCCTGCTTTTCACCGCTATTCAGAATGTTCTGTGACAGCTGCAGGACTGTCCCCTCACTCCAGCGTCCTCCATAAATTTGGGAGGGCGGAGAGCTGTCACGGATGTCCTGTGATAGCCGGCTGCTTCCATCCACTCTGTACACAGTTGGCTAAAGACAGCGCAGCAACTGCCCAAGAAGTAGGCATGACATTTCAGGCAGCTAACAGGCATCCCACCCATTAGGGGGCACCACAGGATGCGTTGAGTGTGACAGTTAATCGGATGCAACATCAAAGAGCCCAACGGAATCATGGCTGAGAAATACCTCACCGAAAACATGTAATGTAAAAAAAACAAAAAAACAAAAAAAAACATGGATTCTTCATTTAAATTGTGAAACGCCTCATTATTTGCCATGCCAGACAGGTACATGATAGAGTGTGACGGAGTGTGAGTTAGTACAGTACGGAGCGTGAGCTAGTACAGTACGGAGCGTGAGTTAGTACAGTACGGAGCATGAGTTAGTACAGTACGAGCGTGAGTTAGTACAGTACGGAGCGTGAGTTAGTACAGTACGGAGCGTGAGTTAGTACAGTACGGAGCGTGAGTTAGTACAGTACGAGCGTAAGCTAGTACAGTACGGAGCGTGAGTTAGTACAGTACGAGTGTGAGTTAGCACAGTACGGAGCGTGAGTTAGCACAGTACGGAGCGTGAGTTAGTACAGTACGGAGCGTGAGTTAGTACAGTACGGAGCATGAGTTAGTACAGTACGAGCGTGAGTTAGTACAGTACGGAGCGTGAGTTAGTACAGTACGAGCGTGAGCTAGTACAGTACGGAGCGTGAGCTAGTATAGTACGGAGCGTGAGTTAGTACAGTACGGAGTGTTAGTACAGTACGGAGCGTGAGTTAGTACAGTACAAGCGTGAGTTAGCACAGTATGGAGCGTGAGTTAGTACAGTACAAGCGTGAGTTAGCACAGTATGGAGCGTGGGTTAGCACAGTACGGAGCGTGAGTTAGCACAGTACGGAGCGTGAGTTAGCACAGTACAGAGCGTGAGTTAGCACAGTACGGAGCGTGAGTTAGTACAGTACAGAGCATGAGTTAGTACAGTACAGAGTGTGAGTTAGTACGGTGTGGCACAGTTTGTGATTCCCATATCCAGATCACTTGGGAGCAAAGGCGCAAAGTCTTCTCGGTCTTCGTTTCCCCCCACCCCTGCTCAAAGTGGTGCACTCAATGGAGCACAGTTTCTTGAAACATTAACACTACATGCCTACACTGAGCTCCTTAGTCCTGCTGAAATTATCTACAAGTATGTATGTACAATTATCACAAAGAAGGGACAAAACGCTTTCTGCTAACATGAAAATAACCCTCTTCAGTACATATGTACAGAAATAACCAGTCAATTAATGACATGCGCAGTACATTTTAGAAAATTTCATGGGCTTAAAGTACCCTTTTCCGTCCATTTTAAAGTCGCTTTAATTCCAAAAATGAACAAAGACAATTGAATTCTCGTTCCCCCTTATGGAAGGGAGAGGGTTACCTGTGTGTGCTAGCACAAGGTAATGCTTTAAAAAAATAAACATATTTGCTTTATCTACAAAAGTACCATCTATACTTTCCCCAACTCAGGGACACACAGATCCCCCAAAAGCTTCATTTGTGGCATACCGTGCTGAGAATGGAAGCCTCATTCAGGGGTACACAAACTGCAGGGTTAGTGTACATGCTTCTTTTTGTCTTAATGAATTCATGGTTTTTGTAAAGATTTTCTTAAATTACTCAGACCACAGCACAAAAGTTTCCATCCAGGATGTATCCATCCAGCTGTCGCTTATGACCTTACTAAAAAACTGGTCAGGTCAAATAAATGACTGGACCAATTAAATAATAAAGAACAGAAGGTGGTATGAGATCCCAAAACCGATTGGTCCTCCATGTGCACCCCTGGTGTAGCTGATCATTATACCGCTCTCAGGAGGTGAATAATACTGATGAAAACATTGGTCCAATATTCATCCATATTTATGAGATAGATTTTATGAACATTTATCAATGTTGGTAGCCCAAGTCAGTCTTGCCTATATATTACCTTCTTTTTCAAAGTGAATCCTTGATAGATTACATTTCCAGCAATAACACTTTAAAGGTGCCACTTCAAATATGAGCATGGCTGTTTGTGTAAAAAGGTGATCGCACTGATGGGATGGGATACCTGTCTGGGATTGTTATTGCGAGTTCTAAATGGACCATGTGACCACAGAGCTGATTTTCAGTAACCTGGCTGGAACCCCTTGCATTTTTTTTTGTTGTGTTTTTTAAAAGTATAGCTTGCCAATTCATAACAAATACTGTTTTCTCCTGTCTAAATTGGGGAGGGGGGTCTTGTAAGTCTTAAAAAGTTTCCAGCACTTCTTGCTTACACACTGGCACAAAAGCGGCCGAACCGTTTGTATTCTCAAAAGTCCGAGTCGGCATCCACCAGCTCAGCGTCCATCAGATTGGTCCGGGAGTGGATGGGGGCAAGTCCGGCCCTCCTGCCCTGAGTCCTCACCACGCGTTGCCCCGCCCTCCCAGAACCCCCCGCCGCAAGCTCCGCCTCCCCAGAGTTCCAGAACATCCCGCCACCGTGCCGCTGCCAGGGCGGGGCGTAGGCATAGCCGCGCTCGCCAGCTCCCGCTAGGCCCAGGCCCCGCCCCCCCAGCCGCCCATCGCTGAGAGACGGGGGTTCTCTGCCACCGTTGTGCCGTCGGTGGTTGGAAGAGGAAGCGAGCCCCAGTCCTCCGTAACGCTCCTGGTACGGCAGCGGGTGGGAGGCCCTGAACTCGGGGAGCGACCCCGGAAGGACATCCTCTTCCTGTTCCTGTTGCTGCTGCTGCTCCCTCCCATTGGCTACCAGGCTCCGGTGGAAGGGCAGTTTGGGGAGCCGGGGCACCGAGCTCGGAGGGGCGCGGTCTCCACGGCAACGATCCGGGTCGTAGGGCTCCTCCTTGGGCCCGAGCGGCCGCACCTCCTTCTTCCTCCTCTTTTTCTTCCTCTTCTTCTTCAGCATCTCCGGGGAGATCTCTGCCTCTACCATCCAGAGCTGGTTATTCTTATCATCAGGCGGTACTGCACGAGAGACGGAGAGAGACAGAGACAGAAAGAGAGAGACACAGGGAGAGGGAGAGAGAGAGAGCGAGAATGAGAGAGAGAGAGATAGAGAGAGAGAGAGAGAGAGAATGAGAGAGAGACAGATACAATATGTTTATGCGTGTATGTGTGTGTATTTAATAGGTTGTTGAGTACATTTTTATTTATTGATTATTGTTATTATTATTATTGTTGTTGTTTGTAACATTTGCTTTGGCAACACAGTTTATGTCATGCCAATAAATCACCTTGAAATTGAATTGAATTGAAAGGGAGTGTGAAAGAGAGAGACTTTTAGTTATTTACTTCATTTCTTATTTATCGCAATTTTCACTGTGGATGTTTGCACAGCCTGAGTTAGCTCAGAGGCTAATAATTGTACAATAATTGGCAACAATGTGAGTAAATGAGAAAACCACACAGGTTCATCTTCAGTGTGCCCCGATGCACAGTACCCACTCATTAGCATAAGCGTTAGCAGGCTATAGCAGTAGCAGATCTAGCCAGTGTTGTGCATTCATTGGGCTTTACCTCCTTCATTGGGATGTGTGTGGAGTGCTGGACAGCTCACCTGGCGTTCCCGTGGGAGTCACAGAGATGTCCTGAGGTAGGATGGCTCCACGCCTGGCCACCATTTTGGTCACATGCTGGGCCCACGCGGATGACATGTCCACGGACGGTTCATTCAGGTCAAAGTTAATACCAGCTTCGGGGGGGGGGGGGGAAATTGGTTATTTACTAGCACAGCTGAACACGGCTTACAACTTAATCAGAAACAATAAAATAATTTCATATATTCAATAATTGATTATTTACTATTTTAAAGGTAATTATTTTGACTGTAGGTGGTAAATCATGTTCTTACCGACGGGGCCATCGTGAGAGACGGTATGCATGCTGAAGGTCAGCTCCTTCTCCGGGTCCTGCTGGAGCTCTTTGCGTTTGGAGAAGGCCTTGGCGATCATCTTACTCTTCTTTATCCTCTTGGGTTCGTCATCGCTCCGTCCCAGAATCCTTTAGTACAAACGACACAACACCCCTCCGTCACGTGCCAATCAAATGCACATATTATTAAACCATGTCAAAGTGAACACACTGGAACTAGTTCGATGCATCTAACTAGTGAAGTGTTGAACTAAGGAAAGTTCATTACACACAGCAAGTTTTTATTATTTTTTACATCCATCTGATCGTCCTCCTAGTCCATCTAATGATCCAACAGTGGGTCCCCTTTGGGGACTGCTGTATTAAGCCAAGATTAGTTCCACAGAAATGCAGAACTCAGCAGCAAGGATTGTTTGATTTGTGTAGCTGCAATTTCTTTCTTCTTTTTTTGGGAGTCAGAAAATATCAACATTTCCCAGTCCACACATTTATTGAATGATTTCATTGGCTTGGTAGATTGTCAATCACACAGACAGGATTCTGCTTCCTTTTGCATAGGCACTTATCAATAACAAATAACCTCATATCTGCAGAACTCCCTCGCCTTGCCCTTAAGAGGGCATCTACACACCTGAACCAGGTGCGCTTCCAGATGAGCAGTGTGGCTTTGGTCCACACCCAGGTGCTCATTGCGATGCCCGTTCCGAACATGGCAAACAGGTTGATTTTCTCCACCAGCAGGCTGGGCCTGTTCTTGATGGTACACTCTGGTATCGGCTTGTTGGTCTGATGGGCGATCGTTACGTTGGCCTCACAGCTGTAAGAAACAATAACAGAAAAGAGGTTATCAGAGGGGTATACTACGAAGCGAGATTAAGGGGATAGCGAGCTAAATTAAGCTTCAACCCTGGGTTTTGTGTATCACAAAGCTGACTCACTTTTAATCTGGGTACATTGCCACGGCAACTTACTCTGCACGGCTAACCTGCTCCGGGGCAAGTTATGTTCAGCATAACAGATTGAAACATATAAAAGCACCACCCTTTGACCAATCAACTCCTTGGCTTTGGAAAAAGGCGTCTCCATTCCAAAGGATCCCGTAGAGATATATGCGGATACTGAGGGAATCTCTTCGAAGGGCGAGATTAATGAGTTCTGCTAAAGATTTTCTCAGTTCAGGAAAATGCTTGAGAGACTTTCTTTTAATGAAAAACGTTGATGTAATTGCTTCAGCAATATTTTAAACATGTTGCATCAAGTTTAAAGTTTAGAGGTCTAGAATGTAGCAGTTGTCACATTAGAAATAAACTGTATAACAATGTACTGAGAGTATAGATTTATTTGTTGTTTTTTTTTAATACAAAAGTTCCTTCCTGGCTTTGTTGGAGGCAACGGTGTTGCTTTTTGCTCTTATGATTGTTTCATGTTCTTATCCGTACATTATATCAGTCCATATCAGTCTTTTTTCCCCACAGGAGAGAAATACTTTTTTATGGGAACGCGCACATACCTTGATTAATAAAGCCCGTGTTCACTTAGCAAGTTGATAACCACGTTCGTAGTACCGGTTAAGGCTTCCTGAAGCCAGCTAACGCAAAGAAACCCTGGCTATGTTAAGCTTCCTTCGTAGTATACCCCCCAGGTCTTTGGCTGGCAGGGTGGCAACATGTAAGTCACGGGTTTACCACCTTCATTCTCCACCAAAAAATGTGTCAAAAAATACCCTTGATTTAAATTTGACTGAATATTTGAAAGACATGGGAGGCTAAAGCCAACATTAAAACAATACAAAATATGGTACACCGCTACCTAACCTCTTTGGTATTGCACTCTATTTTGTTTGGAAAGCGTCACATGGCCGGCCTAAAACCAGGTGCTTAAGTTATGTAGTTACAGGTTACAGACTTTTTCTGTGCTGCAGAACGAAGCTTTTACTTTATTTTGTGGCTCATCTGTCCATAAAAAGGCTGGGAAGCTATAATGAGAGGTGGCTCAAAATAGCAAAGTCACTCAAAAACACTTAAAATAGTGAGGGAGTGGCTAGAGAAAACTAAAACTAAAACATCTAAACCCTGCCAAAAGAGAAGCAGGGAATTAAACGACACTCGGGGAGTTCCGCAAACAGGCTCTGCTGCAGTTAACCGTCACTATAGCAACACCAAATCGGCCAGCCTGAACACTTTCAACCTAGTGGTAATGTCAGCTCTAAATGCTAGGGATTTGCAATAACGGTATATCTGTCGTTATCGACTTGCAATTCACCGCTTCGGCAGACGCTTTTAGCCAAGGCAGCTTACAAAGTGTGTTTAACATGGTACGCTTATTTAACATGGTAACATGGCCTTTACCATCACCATCCCACGCAAGAGGAAACTCACAACACAAATTCTCTGAAGCTCCTCTCCCACTCGGCCTGGTTGAAGAAGTCGTAGAAGTGGCAGCCGAAAGTGATCAAAACAAAACCAAAAGCCAGAAATCCAAAGATGCCTGAGAGAGAAGACACAAGGAGCAGCTGCTAAGAAGTATATATTTTCTTTTAGACAAAACTGACAGGTAATTCACAATTTATAAAGTTGTTGCAAAAGATTCAGTAAAGGAGTTAATGAAGTCTCTAACCAGCACAACGCTTAATAGATTTACATAAATGGTTTTGATTGGCAGGCCTTACCGAGCCTCAGCATCGTCTCGTTGATTTTACTCGCTGCTTTTTCGCTCAGAAGCCCTGGGTGATTACTTTTGATCGAAAATAACGTCATCACACCTGCAATGATGCAAATAATAACAACAGTAAAAAACACAATAGATTTCAGGCCTACTGGATTTATCCAAAACGCATATCCCTTCACAAAAAGTGCCTGTAATCTGGAGAGTCTGTCATGTATGAGAGTATTTGTTATCTGCTTATGAATAACTGCCAACAATTACAATCAGAAAATCCAATTTAGGCAATGAACAAATAAAAAGCATTTAAATGTTTGAAAGACTTTACTACACTAAAACATTAAGGTACATTTAGCACATTTATGCAAAATCTCAAAAGCAAAAGCTATACTCACCCTGAATGAGGAAATAGCCCCCAATAATGAGAACTAGGCCTATGGGTGCTAGCACAAAGCCTGCACGGTAGTGGTAGTTCTTATAACCCACAAAGCAGATTCCACTGACCGAGTCTCCATCCACCTACAACAGCACAGTAAACACATCAATAGCCGCCCTCATCAAAACCCATTTCTGCACGCCCACATAATACACGTGTTTACGTCATGTTGCTTTATCACTGTCACTCTTGTATTCACATAACTGGGAGTGTTTCAGGCAATTTTCAAGATGGTTTTCACAAAGGGGCCACACTCATCCCTTACAAAACTGGATAGTTTGCTGCAAACTTGCATCTAATATATAGCGCATTTGCCACAAACGAAATTGTTTTCCACAAAATGTTGCCAGAGGTTTGCCAGACTTTGCCAGTAGTGGTGAAATTCTGGTGAACGGCAGTTCCTTCAAAGCTAATTTGCATGTGAAAATATGAGCTTGCCGCAAACCTGCGGCAACAATGCCAAAGGTTAGACGCAAATTTGCCAGAGGGCCTATATTTCTGTAAGGGTTGTTGACCTCGGCTCCATTTCAAATCAGTCAGTCAGTTCAAGAAGTGAACTGAAATTCAATTCACAAATTGAAATACGCCCATTAATGCTCCATATTTCTGTATCACTGAACTTATAAACGTTTCATTTCCAGAACTGACTGAACTGAAATGGACATGACCATAAAATGAATGTCCACCTTCAATAGAGGAGCAAAGCGGCCCGCAAGCGTGGGGCCTTTACCTGTGCTATAGCCAGTATGGCCACTGTCAGCACAAAGGGGATGGACCAGGTGACCAGGTGGAAGTAGGAGGTCTTCCCAGAGAGAGGCTGGTAAGTGGTACCCAGAGCCTTGAAGGAGGTGTGCCAGGCGTAGGTGAGCATCACGAACCAGATGACCCCCGACATCAGGGAGTAGTAGACGATGACGAAGATGATGACGCAGGACAGCGTCTCCGTGGAGCTGGGGAAAGGACAGACAACCGGCAGTTCCCTTAGTGCCTCTACTCTCTATATCCACCTTCTAGCGGGCTGTTAATGCATTTGCCCCACATGCAGGATAATGGGGGGGGGGGGGGGGGAGGGGGGTGATTGATTGTTATTGAAGACCAGTTCTGCCTTTTTAGCTCATTGATAAGAATACGATCAAGAGAAAAGCGATCCTAGATCAGCCCATTGACTTATGCTTAACGAATATGGAAACTGATCTGAGATCAGTCTTATGTTTTTAGCTCGTGAATAAAGTTAGAATACGGTTGGGGAAAATCTGATCCTAGATCAGCATTCTTACCCTGAAGTACGTTTGCGAATACGGGCCCTGATCGAGAATCAGTTTTTTACTTAGTTTTTTAGCTCATACGGACAGGGAAACCTGATTCGTGATCAGTACAAGACTTACGTGGGCTCCCCCAGCCTCATGGTGTTGTCGCTCTTGCAGACGATCTCTTTGCGAGCGCCGTCCATGAACTGGGCCAGCCAGCCGATGCTGCCGATGAAGAAGCAGGCGTTTACATAGAACAGGATGACGGCGGGGTAGCGGTTCGAGTTCTTCCAGTCCGCTAGGAAAGTGGCCTGTGTTCGGGGTGGGGGAGGAAAGAGAAGAGACCTCAGAAACAAAATTTAAAAAAAATTAAGTTCCCAAATATCCAGCACAGATGTCAGATGACAGGTCATTAAGGCCACCTGCATCTGGATAGGAGAGAAAGCCTTCCTGACGCAGTGCTCATCTTCCTCATACAAATGATGCGTGACAGATTATGTAATCTTTAAAAAATGATTAATGCTAGCAATCACTACAATCGCTGAAAACAAATATTGCAATTATAATTATATCATTCAAGAGGAATAACCATCACCATTTACAATGGTCAGAAATCAGTGACTTGATCATTGGTCCCACAAAGGTGACAGGCACTATACAGGTGCAGCTCAAAAAATTTGAATATCATGAAAAAGTTCAATATTTTTTGTCACTCATTTCAGAAAGTGAAACTCATATATTATATAGATTCATTACACATAGAGTGAAATATTTCAAGCCTTTATTTCTTGTAATTTTGATGATTATGGCTTACAGCTAATGAAAACCCAAATTCAGTGTCTCAGAAAATTAGAATATTTTGCTTTAACATATTTTTAAAGTATCATATTTAATATTTGGTCGCATATCCTTTGCATGCTGTTACTTCCTGAAGTCTGTGACCAATCAACATCAAAAGACTCGATATCTTATTTTCAGGTACTGTTACAAGCGATACTATAACCTCTCTGCATTTGAACTGATCTCTATGAGAATTGGGGGGTAAGACTAGATTCAGCTGTAAATTACGCTGGTACAGTATGGAACACATGACTGGCGAAATGGCTGTATGTCATCAAGGGTCTAAGGTATCAAACGAGCCCCAAACCATCACTCTGCGGCCAGAAATGGAGTAGATGTGGATGGATCCCTTTAAGGGTTGTTTCTCCTGACTTTTTTCCCCATAGAGTTCTATAGGAAAATGAGTCAGGAGAAATAACCCTTGCAGTGATCCATCCACATCTACTCCATATCTGGCAACAGCGTGATGGTTTGGGGCTCGTTCGATAGCACAGACCCTTGATGACTTACAGCCATTTAGCCAGCCATGTGTTCCATACTGTACCAGTGTAATTTACAGCTGAATCTAGTCTCACCCCCAAATTCCCATAGAGATCCGTTCAAATGCAGAGAGGTTATAGTATCGCTTGTAACAGTACCTGAAAATAAGATATCGAGAGTCTTTTGATGTTGATTGGTAAGAGACTTCAGGAAGTAACAGCATGCAAAGGATATGTGACCAAATATTAAATATGATACTTTAAAAATATGTTAAAGCAAAATATTCTAATTTTCTGAGACATTGAATTTTGGGTTCCATTAGCTGTAAGCCATAATCATCAAAATTACAAGAAATAAAGGCTTGAAATATTTCACTCTATGTGTAATGAATCTATATAATATATGAGTTTCACTTTCTGAAATGAGTAACAAATAATATTGAACTTTTTCACGATATTCTAATTTTTTGAGCTGCACCTGTATGTATGCAATTATTTAAAATGCGTTGCTATGACAGCAGCATTTATACGCCTTTAAACTTGGAAAGAAAATGTACCATCAAAATTAGATAAATTTAAGATTTTTTAAATTTTAATTTGAAAGACTGTGTTCTTACCAATGCGGATTAAAATTTTTATTTGAATAATTGGGCTGACACCAGTGCGGACTTGAATTTGGAGAAAAAAAAACTGGGCCCTCGCCCATGTGGATTTGAATTTAATTTGACACCTCACCAGTGCAGATTTGTATCTGAGTTTGAATTTGACTAAGTGCACGCTCACCAGGGTGAAGAAGGTGCAGAAGAGGGTGATGGAGCCGAAGAGGGCGATGTAGGTGTGCATGTCTGAGTGTTCCTCGTCGGTGAACAGGGGGTTGTTGCACTGAATTCCGCAGCCCTCCACGTCCTCGTACCAACTGTTCTCATTGTCCGTCTTCACCAGGGGGGCCTCGCAGTGCCCCGAGATGTTGAACTTGATCTTCTGCACCTCGTTCTGTCGATCATTGGATTGGTAAGTGCTGACCGACCCACACCCCCACCACTCAGCAGGGGGTGACCCCATCCCCAACCCAATTAACATACAGTAGGCTTGTTTTATAATCAGAACAACAGCAGAAGATGACAAGATAAACCCTGAGTGAGCTAACAGACACAGGGAGGAGATGTGTGCCTAAATGTGCCAATGTGTTTACAGCTGGTGCCACACAACAGGTTTGAGGCCAGTTCCAATTCAGTTCAGTTGTTTCAGAAAGTTTAATGAAATTTAGGTAACACTGGAAAATGCCTCAAAACATATGGGGCATTTTAGTTCATTGCGTGAAATTCAATTAATTTCCTGAATTGATCGAATTGAAGTGACGCTGACCACAGCAACACTACGTGTGTTGAGCCATCTTGAAGATTGACTTGAAAATTTGCTAACATGTATGTTACTTCACAAGGTACCTGCTCTCACAAGTAACCAAACATGTATGATACGAGGTGGTAAAGAAATTAAAACTCAACCTTTCCCTCTGGAACATGTACAGAAAAGTGATGCGTAATTGGGACCAGGGTGTGAAATTAACACCCTCCACCAGCCAAATGCTGGTAAAATTTTGATTGTGGCTGGTCAGATTTTTATTCTAGCAGCCACTTTGGCAGGTAACCAACCAGGTTGTGTTATATTGTAAAAGGTAATGTGGCTGGTTAAATGACTGGTGATTTTTAGAATCCACAAGCCACTCTGGCCAGTTGGGAATTGGGATGCCAGCTGGTTAAATGGCGCTATAGAAAAACAAATATTGATTGGTTCATTAATTGACTGACTGGTTTGCTCATTAATTGACTCACTGATTCCTTGTTTGATTATTTATTGATTAATTGATTGATAGGTTGGTTGATTGATTAATTGAAAATGTCTGCTGGGGATGCAAAGGCCTTACCTGGCAGCCCACGGGGAACTTGTCCTGGGTGCACTGGAGGAAGTTGGGCCAACCCCTCTCCCGCTCCACAATCCCGCAGGGCTTGCGGGTGGCCTTACATAGGCTCTGGCTGGGCAGCTCCACTCTCCCGTTATCGCACTTAGGCATGTACACGGCACACAGCAAGGGCTGAATAACGGCCCAGCACCCCGGGGCGTTCCTCAAACCTGGCCCGCACCCAGGAGAGATGGATCAAGTGAGTACGGGGGTTTCCTAAAACTCCAGGTCAGGGGGACCCACCGATGGGATCAAAAAATTATTCTGTGTTTACATCACATTAACTTTGAGATTCACACCTGTCAAATTAAACACTGACCTTGCGACTTGCACTCTATCAGTGCGCTCGCAATTGTTTTAAATGTTCCATTAATATCCATTCATATATAATTCCATTAAAAATATAAACTGAAAATGCAGTCCCTCCTGAAGGTAGTAGCCTCATGGGCTCAAAAGGTTTGGGAACCATTACAGTAAATCATACTTTTACACGGCACTGTGTTGCAGTCATTTGTGTCAGTTTGAAAGAAACTGCAAAATAAAAATATTAATTATATTTTAAAAAGCATATTAAGCACGCAAAAAAATTAGTTTTGGTCAATCGTGACAGCTTGTAAAACGCTTAAATGTAATGCTTGATGGATGCAAAGTAAACCGCATTAGTTCCATCAAGCCCTGAATTACGTCAAATGGCACGTGAATATAACCAATTCAATACGAGTATATAATCCATATTAAACCATTTTAAATAGGATTATATATTATGGGTTTTTCTTGAAACACTTATGTAGCCTCTCTAAGCACGCAAGGAAAAAACAACCTTAACTCATCGTTAAAAAAAATACAGTGGTAGGCTATACAATGATTAAAATATATAAAATTATAATATTATTGATATATAATACTTCAGTGGAATTTTCTTAACTGTAGGAGTACCGCGTCGATAATAACTGTTCACTTCAGCTACTTGACAATGTGACTACCAACTTTGGTCATTCATAATTAGTCTGAGCAAATCTTTCGTAATAGTAATGGTTCTTGATCAATAACCGCAACCAGGATCTGCCCCTATAGAGCATCTGTAGCTATTACTAAACCAATGAAGCCACACAGTTTAGAAGTCTTACCGGACCACATGGCTAACTTCTCAAAAGCTTCTTCTTGGGTACTCGAATCCTCCGTCAGAAGCAGAGACGTGTGACTGTACGGTAACGGCGAACCAAGACATGTGTTGTATTTCAATGCTTCACATGTTGACGATTTCTTGCAAAAATCGTTGAAAACAGTCTCATTTTTCTGTGCCGTTACCAGACAATTAAACGTAAAATAGACAAGCCATATCCAAAGCATCCCAAATCTTTCAACAAAGGAGTTGCTTCGGGAAGACATCTTGGGAGACTGGATCGGTGCAACGTTGTATCCGCGAGACTTAATACTTTTGTAACTCGGAGCGATGTTGAAGAAAAAAACGTAAAGTTTTTACCAATAAACCACTAAGTTAGCAGCGCAGGTCTATGTTGCATATTTTTAACTCGAGAATAAAAGTAAAGTAGTTTCTTGCAAAATTCCTTATATTCCATTATCGGTGCGTTAATCCTTTTTTTTCTTCTTCTTTTTTAAAGCCTTAGTTATCTTCATCCGTGCCCCATTTATATGAATAAAAGGTTCACTTTGGCTAAAAGATTTAAAAACTTTTTTCCAAATACTCCTCGTGTATTTTGCAAAAGATAGAATCCGATTTAAACGGAGAAAGCGAGCCACAAAGCCACCATCCCCCCACTTTTTTTTGGGAAGTGAAAAAACCTTGACATGAAAAGTCTGAAAAACTGTAATACGATCCCCGGGCTATTCGCTCCATCCCCCTGTACAGCGTACCTCCTTTTCACATTTTTACTGCAAAAAAAAAGGTGAGCTACAGTTACTCTCTCCACAAAAAAACTACAAAAAAGAGGGGATCCCCACTTCAAGTCGCGGCTGTGATAATACAGCGGTCTGGCTCTTTGTTTTTTTCTCTCTCGCTGCCGTGTCCGCTGTTTCCCCCCTCTTCTTCTGTGGAATGCACATGTTGGGAGAGCCAAAGTTTCTGAAATCCAGGCTCCCATCCCCCACCACGTCCCAGGGTAGGAATGCGCCATACGGTAATATCAAAACAGTAACCCCCACCCCCAGACAAAGGTGATTTCGCGCAGCGCTGTAAACCACATTTGTTATTTGTGTATACAGGTAGTTTCAAGTCTCGGATAAATAGCCTCAAGTCCAAAGTAGACAAATCCCTGAATTGTTTGTTTTCTTTTCTTTTTTACACAGGTTATAGGGGATGCTGTAGCCTACTGTAATTACATGTTTGCCTTGTTAGTAAAGTGAAATGTTTCTTAAAGTCAACTTCAGTAATAGTTTGCATGTTTCTTGTTTGTGACACAATTTACAGAATGTTTCCGCAATTATTACACTTGATATATGAAGAATAAATACATAATTTTTAAAAAGTCCTGAAAGACATATTTTAGCATTGAAATGTTACTGCGGAACAACTAATAGACAGCTCCAAGATTCAAATTGAGCACCACATTTTTGATTTCATATTTATACTCACAATGATTGATTAATTGATTGGTTTGATAGCAGGTTATTTTTACACTTTTCAAATGAGATCTTCTAGCTGTGCAAGGGTCTTTCGTGAATAATAATAGGCAGAGAGGCAGAGGGGTGGTTTATAACCAAGGACCTGCTGGGCATAAAAACATTTTTACTTTGGCATATCACCCAAAATCCAACTTGCACTCACTGCTAGTAACTACATAATAAAATGCTCAGTGTTCACAGAATTTGTGTCCAGTAGGCAGTAGATGTACTCTGTAAGAGTTAATTTACCACTGAGCATTTTGCTGTGTATCATGAGATTCAAGGCTACTGGTTAGTTATCTTTATTTCAATATTTAGAATATTTATATTATATATAATAGTTTTGTTTTTAACATTTAGCTCTTACTCTTATAAGAGCTACTTACACATCTTACATTATTTACTGTATATACCATCCATTTATACATATGTTTATGGAAGCAGCTCATGTTGAGTACTTTGCTCAAGGGTACAACTGGAGTGTCCTTCTGGGAACTCACTTTATAGCCTTGAAATTATAAGCCTCGTTTCTTAACCATTATGCCACAATGTCGCCCCATCACCGCCAATATGCGTGCAGGACACTCCTGGCCACAGAAGTGCTAGGGGTCACTCAGGAAATGTTACGCACAGGAAATAAACGAGCCACAGAATCGACCTGCTGCTCTTCACTTGCCATAAATGAGGGCGCTTTCGGTGAAAATTTGGTAACGACAGATTTCTCACAGTCCCAGATGTTTCCAGGTTACGTTACTTGGATTTTTATGTTTCGGTTGAATCGTCCATTCAAGTGGTGTGGACCTTTATGGAATCAAGAATGACAAGTAACCTGATTTTACCAACAAAAGTTTGTTTTGTTTATAGTTTTTTCTAATCCAACACGTAATCAGTTTCCTTGGGGACCCGCATAATGGAAATATGCTTCCTCCCTTGTAGTTAAGGTGGAAAATTAGAATTATCCCCACCCTTTCAAAAAAGAGTTAAAAATAAATAATTTGATTTTATATAACCCGTGCCCTTAACTCACCTACTCATGTTCAATTAATTTAATGTTATTGCCATACCCCATTTAGCCAGTATCCAGATACCTGTGAAAATAATGCATGTTAAGCCAAACGTTTTCCGATTCACGTAATAACCTGCTTGGCTGCAGAGTAAACACAGACTTGTTTGCTTGTGTCCTGTCTCTAGAAAGACGGAATCAATTGCAGTCAAAGAAGAGGTGAACCATAACACTATGCAGATCTGTGATCACCTGGGGGTATCCTGGTCCGCTATTAAACCTTTCATAAACGGCTCCTTGGCAGTCAGGTGGCCGACATATTTACACATTTAACCTACGTGTGTACATTTATACATATAATCTGTACTACATCCAAACCAACAAGTCTCTTTTTGTGGATTGGTGCCTGCTGCCCTCTCTGAAAGATTCCGACCACCTTAAATGAAATCCTGTGTAACATGACTGCAGAAGAATGAGTCAGACTAGGGACCACACACGCAGTATGCAGGCCCCAAGATAGAGTCGCTGGCCAACTCATTCTCTCCTTCTCTCTCTCCCTCTCTCTCTCTCTCTCTCTCCCTACATCTTTCTCTGTCTTGTTCTCTTCCTATCTCTCTCCCTACATCTTTCTCTGTCTTGTTCTCTTCCTATCTTTCTGTCTATCCGTTTCTCAAGTTTACTTCTGTCTTCCTGTCTATCTCTCTCTCTATCCATCATTACCAAGAGACAGTTGCCATGTTTCAGAGAAGAGACAAACTAAAGTCTGACTGTTCAACACAACAAACAAAATGTTTTTTTTAAAATATTTTTTTTATAAATGGGCCGGCTAAATGACTGAATAAACAAAATAGAAAGTGAGTCTGCAAAACAAAACATTTGTCCAATTTCTTTTTCTCCTTTCCAACTTTACAGCGCAGTATGCGTATTTTCCATCATAGCTTTACACTTTGTTCTTTAGAAATGTATTGCACTAGATTAGTTTCCCACACTACAACTATGCAAGAGATTAAATGTACTACAGATGTAGATTTTGTGCGCATGTTGTTTAATTTAAATCCATGGGTTTTGAAAATGTACAGGGGTAGCATTCAAAGCAAGAGGGGCTGGATTAAGAGAAAGCCTTAAACATCCAGCACAAGGCTGATTCTGACCCTTAGCCCACACGCATCAGATTTCAGGCCTGGAATGTGCCTTGACTGGGGATTTAATTTATCAGTGAGACAGCCGGGGTGGAGATCTATATTTTTGCTCTTTTTTTTATTCCTTCCTTTAACAGTCAACAGTCATCTGCATTTGGGCTCCGGACTGTGTCAGGCCGGGGTTCACTTGTGCAGCCATTTTGTTCAGTCGGCTTTTTCGGTCACGCAATGTAAAAATACATGGAATACATATAGTTTTTATTCATAATAATATGTCAAAGATGTAGTTGTGAAGCATAGCAGGGAACTGCGGACTGAAAGAAACGTTTACATTTTAAAAAGTCAGTCAAGACTATGCAAATTATGCGGTTTGGGCGTCACCATTTGCATTAAAAAAATACCAAGGAGGACAATAGTTTGTTAAACCCAACAGAGCTGCACCAATGTGTAGCTCCTTCCCCAGAAATGAAAATTATAGAGTACGATGTGGTACATCACCACTTCATAACAGTTGTACAAACTTGTGTTTTCTTCTTCATAGCAGTGTTGAGACATGCTTCCGTATAAGTGGTTAAGAGACGACATAATAGTGCTGAGATCACAGTGAAGAGATGCAATTTAACATCGCACACACACATGCACATACAGATGCATGTGTATATACTTTAGACATTAATTCTGCAACAAATAGTTTTGGCCTCTATTTTTCTGAAGAGTAAGCTTTACCAGTAACGATATAAAAATGATAATCATACTTTCCAAACGTATTATTCAAACATGAAAAAATGACCCATTGCGTGCATTTATAACACTATGGGCCCGATTTACTTTAGCGGCTGCAAAAACGTTTAGCACACGCAAAACTAATAAGGCAACCAACGATTGGTGGAAAAACAACTACCATGACCAATCGTTTTTCATGGTATTGGTTTTGCACACGCTAAAGGTCTTAGTAAATCAGGACCTACGCTGAATGGGTGAATTCACATTTTCACATATTTCGGGAACCTCGGACCATGAATAGCAATAGCTCAGTGTAGCAGACAGGAAATACGGCTCTAAAAATTTACTGGCAGCATTAGCATCAGGTGAATGGAAAACGTGCAGTTGGATGCTAGGAGCAGGAATTCTAACGTCCTGGGTCTCGTATCACACTGACTGCACAGCACTGGCTGGCAGTACAACATCAGGATCAGAATGTCTTCTCTCTTTCAGCGCCATCACCTGGTACCTGGACACCTGGATGTCGTCATGGCTCCACATCTTCTGTTCTGCATGGCAGTGGCTCCACGTTACTCTGTCAGAACATGCGTACAGTGCGTTTACTTAGAAATTCTTTACACAACTACAATGTCTTTTTGAAAAATATATGTATAAAATATGAAACGCCATACAATCATGTGCTATAATCCATTAAATGTGGAAAATTAACCCAATACAATAATCAAGCATAAGCATATGATGTACATGAACTAATTCTGAGCAGAACACATTGTGTAATGCAATGTACCTGGAATGTTCCAGAAGAGACTGGCCAACAGCAAACTGACCCAGTGTTGCACAGTGCATTGCATTTAGCAGACATTCTTATCAAAAAAGACTTATACATATTATTCTCTATTGCTCCAATTATCGTAATCACCCAGGTAAAATGTGTGTTTTCCAATGCGTATGGATTCAGCTCCAAGTCAACACAAATACAAATGTCACATGAAGCCACTACTGCAGGGCACCATTTACTGCTGGTAAGATTGACTGATAAAGGCTGTAATCTTTTGAATGTCTTCATAACTTAGGGTGCATGGAGGCCCTGTACATACACATTTTTTGTCAGTCATGGTCTTAGTTTTGATTTTTTTCAAGGCTTTGGGTATCTCGAGTTTGACATACAGAAATATAAAAAAATGTCCATGCTTGCATCGGCATTCATGCTAATGTTTAGATGAAATAAAGCAATGCCCATTCATTCAGCATAAGGGAATAAACAAAAACAGGCAAATTGTAATGCATGCCTGGCTGTAAGTGTGCGTGAATACAGGCAAACAAGCAATCCATTTGATTGGCATTACTAATGTAATAATGTGTATTTACAGTAGTAGGCATACACCACACACATTATGCAATGTCCTTTTTTAGCCTGCATTCCATGACCCCTGACCTTTGCCCTGTCCCACAGTTAGGGAATCACAGTTTACAGAGCATAGGCTATTCTGCTCACCCTTCCCTCGACTCAAACAAACACGGGAGCGATGTCCGCCGGAGACGGCGATGACGGCGAGGGCACGGCGTGGAAATGGCGCTTCGCGAAAGCCCGACCGCGTCAGGCAGAGTGTGACAGTGCGTGTAAATACAAGAGGGGAAAGCTCGCCAACCCAAACACGTTCTATTTACACCAACTCGCTACGTAAAATAAGACGTGTTTATTATAAATCAGGCCTCTTTGTTTATGTTGTTTCAAGGGAAACTCCTCGGCGAGAACTTGGTGCCAAAGGCCCTACTGCGCATGTGGAAGCAGCCGCACGTGCAGCAGGTGGGCTGTGTTGCGTTGCAGTGACAAGCCCCCCCCTGCTTGCACACGTGTGCGCATTTGCAATGTCCCCCTATCAACACTGACTGCATCTTGCAATGCTCCAATGCTGTTGGAGATATTAATTTGATGAACCAACTTTACGGCAAACCTAATTTGACACGGAAATTTGGGAATTTCCTCCCCTGCCCAATTTCACTTTTAGAGAACATTTGACCAATGCCTGTACTAAACTTACTGAACTCAACATAAAAAATCGTAACGTGTAAAAAAACTTATAACTACTACTACTGTAGGACCTGCATAAAACACAAGAACATGATAGTAAGTGCAAAAAACAGGAAAGTGAACAGCGTGATATTGACTGGGCAAGTGTGGTCTTGAAATGGACCCAAATGATGTTTGTGACGCACGCCAGGTTGAAATGATGCAAAGCCAGTCACACAACGATTATCCCATGCGGGATTAGAACGTGTCTCATCCATTTCAGGTTCACCAGTACAAACACAAATTAAGAGTTCATTCGTTGAGCTTTGTTGGAAGTCTTATCAAGTTTGCAGTGTGAAAACGATAACCGTATTTGTTTTTCTGTCACATGACCACAGAACCGATGGCGTACCTCTAGGCTAGCAAAATCACTTCCAATTGTTCAACTTCTGCTCAGTAATCTGGCCTGTAAATGGTACCCTTTCTGAAGGACCTGCTTCCATGACCTTCCTTTATTGCAATATGTTACATTCTCCTGCACTGAAGAGTGCCATTTCCCCCTCGTGGTTAAGGGTTCTTAAGGTGTTCTGAAGGTTGCTAGAGGCATAATCGTTTGTGTTTTCGGAATCCCAGGCATTCGCCTGTGTGTGGGGAGGGAGTGGGTGGAACGCAAAAAAATAAACAGAAAAGCACTGGTAGACAGGGGCTGACCTAATCCAGTGGGAGATCAGTGGTCAAAATTCATTCTGGGCTCCTCAAAATTCTTAACAATCGTTCTTAACGTTAAACCTCCGACCGACGCCAACGTGCGCTCGGTCCCACGTGACGTCAGCTGGACAGTGGAGCCGCAGTCGTGCAGCGGGCGAGACTTTGGTCACTGAGGGCCGCTGCTGTTCGCGACCCTATTCCCCCCCCACCCAACCCAGATCAGGCCCAGTCAGGGGGTCAGCGCCAGGGGTCCGAACGGTGCCGGTGGTTGTAGTCCTGCAGTTCGATCTGGTCCTTGATCTGGTTCATTAGTATCTGAGACAGGAGCATTCCTACAAGCTGCCACCAGAGGGAGCAGAAAGCAGAAAAGGACACACACGTCACAACCTGGAAACAATGAACAGTCATCAAATTAGGTTTGTTTCCTGGGGTGGGGGTATAGTTAGTGACATTAACAGAAACCTTGCTGATGGCGTGCTGGGTGGCTTATCTTGTTAAGGCACTGTTGTAATGCATGGATGGGTCCCACAGTCCAGTATTTTAATAATTACAATGATGACAAGTTTCCCAGGACAAGGTTGATATAATCTTAAGGTCTAAAATATTGAAATTTATGAAATACAGAAATAAATAAGTGAAAATAAGTATTCTTAAAAGGGGAAGCAATGCCCCCCACCCCCACCCACCACAGCCTGCGTTTCATGAGGGACTCCTTTGTAACCCTGCTGAGATGGGACGGGGCTTAGGGTGCAGTACAGCTCTATTTGAGTGCTGGGAGGCTCACCTCCGGGATGGCGAAGCCCAGAGCGACCCCTCCCAAGAGGAAGAGATTACTGTGGATCCAGTTGACGAGCGTGTCAATGCAGCCGCTGGTGTGGATGAAGGCCGCAGCCTGCACATAGTCCAGGTTTTGCATTCCCTGACCACACAGGGTGTTTATAACCACCTTCAGGAGACAAACGGGAAACACACACACCTTTTACCCACCTGTGCCGGACGTGAATTACAGGTGAACAAAGGCTACCACAGTAATGATTAAAATGTTGGCTCAAACTGGTCAAAAAACAAATTATAGTACATGCTGTTCAAAAGGACCAACTGCTGCAGGGGTGCACGACTGCATTCCTGCAGATGGGGTGTGTACGCTAGTTTTTATTCAAGCCAATTATTCTGGTTTAATTTTCTAAATAGTTGTGTACGTCACCACGGTTTACATCCTCTTTGGCCCACAGTAAAATGTGTAGGTTTGTGATACATGTGTAAACTCATGACAAAAATGTTTTATAAAATGATTGGGATAAGTAAATAAATAGAAACTGACATGAAATCCGAAAAACAAATTGGCTGTCCCATACAATTGTACAGTGTGTCTCGTCAGAGCTTCGCTAAAGCACTGCCACCTGCTGGCAAAA